>JABFPB010008528.1:0-10057 GCA_022817645.1 Ceratoteleas bidentatus | reverse complement strand
CGACTGTCGCACTCGCCAAAATGCGACAGTCGCACGCTAAAGGGTAACCGTTGCACGCATATTTTTTCGGTGTATAACTTTAAAACCTTTGGTTAGTTTTACGATTTAACCAAAGCAAATTTTGGGAAATTATTCCTCGTCTTTTTTCTTAAGCTGTACTAAATTTGATCTAATTGACATGAAGAATTGTGATTTGAAGCTCGTCTGCTTATACGAACTTTGCAAGCAATGCATTTATGAGCAGTGCAATGTGGAACCGCGGCTAAAACTCATTTTGAATTATGGCTGAACAACCACTATCAGTAAGGCTCCAACTTTTCCTTATAAATGACTATTTCATTCTAGAAATATTTAGTAAAGCTCTTCAATATTGTGTCTCGGTCAAGTAGCGAATGGTCATGTTTGCAAACAATGAAATACTTCATTTACTCCCTTCATATTTCCAGTCTGATGCATTTTCGTTAACTTTCAACTTTTTCTACTCCTACATTTGTATAACTGGGTATTACTTCAACAACTAGTGAACAAATAAATAGCTTATTCTAATTTTAATTATTATTTTACATTAATTAAAAAATTGAGAAATGCTTGTTTATTATTATTATTATTATTTTTATTAATCAATCCATTAATATCCCGTAATGAACCTTCCACATTGGGACATTAGTTCTCTATTCTAATGTCCCAATGTGGAAGGTTCATTACGGGATCCTCCGAACATTTCTGGACCGTTTGGACCGTTTAGAAACCCGTAGACAACCTTTCACTAAAAGTTCGCCATTTATTGAACTCTCGAATCCCTTGCGGTACTTCCTTTTCCGCATTTCCACACTACCCTTACATGCGTATTCATATCCTTCACTACCTTTCCACTCTTTGGCTGCAGCTCAAAAGCGCGAATGGCCTTATCTTCGGTAAGCCAGAAGCGCGACTGAAATGAGCCAAAAGCGCGTGGCAAAAGCGCGAATAAAAATCCTCAACAAAATCAACAATAAAAACTGTCATAAATTTATTTTGCAGCATTACAGTCTTACATTACAGTATTATACTGTATTATAGCAACATTACCGGTTCAAATTTGCAAGAAACTTTATCCAGTACTTCCAACTGGTAGAGATTTCGTCATTATTTATATAATTCTCGTATGTGTCTTGTAAACATGTTTCTTTCGTAGTTTGTTTGCACAACGTACGCCGTTTCGTAGTTTTCAGTTTCAGGTATGTTTCAGCTCGTACTTTTTTTAAACGTCTATACAGATGTGAGTGCCTGGATTTGGCGAGTGACATTTTCGCACGTGTTAAGTCAGAAAATCAAAACGAAACTAATTCAGAAATTGAAAATTTAAGCATAACTCTGTTTTCATTTCCTCTGTTTATATTGATTCAAATCCAAGCGCGTATTTGGTCGATTTGGTGTCGCGTTTTTGGACGATTTACAGTCGCGCTTTTGGTCTAAATAAAATCACGCTTTTGGTTTTTTTATTTTGAATACCTTGGCTCCACTACACTGTAAAAAAACTGTAAAATTACAGTAAATATGCTGTACAACAGTTTATATCAAATACACTGTAATTGTACAGGAAAATTGTAAAATTACAGTATAACAGTAAAATGAATTCCCATTCGTGAAGGTTACGGTAACATGACAGTTGTTATACCTTTCAAATCACAATTTCTCAAAGTTCTTAAGTTAAAGAGGTTACGTACTTTATCAAGATTTGAATTTACGATCATGGGACGATTGAATTGTATTGAAATTTATAATCGATATTTAGCCTTAATTTAAATTCTCTTTCCCGTTTCTATACGTTTACAGTACAAAGTATAAAATGACAGTGTATTTACTGTAAAATTATAGTAAAAGTTTAAAAATATACCCAAACTGTAAACCCTACTGTCAAACTGTAATTCTTTACAGCGAAACTTTAAACTTAAATTACACATGATGCATCATTACAGATATCCTATAATATTCCAATGTATTTACTTTAAACACTGTAATTTTACAGTTATTTTTTACAGTGTCCTTTTCCCCTCTGCCATCGACTACCCCTACCTGCGTGTTCTTAGCCTTCGTCGCCTTGGTCGACGCCTTCTTCAGCGAAGACGTGTTGCCGTTGTTCGCGGACTTAAGGCCCTCGTAGGCGCGGTAGTGCCGCGCGCCGTCCTTATCCATCTCCGCGTCCCGCTCGCCGTTCCGTGATGCCCGCGAATCAGGGCCTGGCGCGGCCGACCGCGACGCTGGCCGACCCGGGGCACCGGCCGCGCGTCACCGAACCGTGCATCACGCCCGTCAATGGGTCGCGGCGCGCCGCCGGGGCGACGCCCCGGACATGGCCGCTGTCTCGATCGCTCTGGGATGCGCGGTCCCGACGCCGCCTGGCCCGGGCGACCTCACCTGCGGGTCATAAGTATGCGCGACGCAGGTCTGCGTAATCGCCTTACGTGGCGAGGAGAAGGCTTCGGACAGCGAAGCTCGAAGGTTCAGCGAATCGGGGTTCGCTGCGGCGGGTTTCGTCCGGCAGGGGGCAGGTCCGGCGACGAAGTATTAGAGGGAAGATGTTCTGAATTCATGAGGGAGGTCGGTGTCCGAAGTGGCTATCTGGAATTAAAAGCAAATTTAGGGTTAGAAAGGCTATTGGAGACAGTTAAGCGGTGTTCGTTTGATTTCGGTAGGTAAGAAGCTTGGTTTTAGGTTAGTTTGGTTTTGGATGGTTGAGATTGGGTAAGGGTTGGATAGTAGTTTTTTGAGATGTGTATTATTTGGATTTATGGTTGGAGGTTGAAATGAAAGACTTCTGAATTGTGACATGAGATTTTTTTATTTACTTGAATTAAGTTGAGGTATGATTGTTAGTAGCTTAAATAGGTATTATTGAATGGCTACTGTTGAAATGATGGTAATTTTACTTGAATATTTCACACTTTTCCTCAGACTAACAATCAGTCAAACACATTCGCGAAGGAGAGACTGATAACGGTATAATCAAAGGAAAAGACTGCAACAAAGTACAATGTAGACAGTAATGAAATCAATTGAATACCAATGACATTTGAATGCTGATATTCTTTAACGGTTAAATGCTTACCAAGAAATTTGTTTGAAAGTGCAAGAATGCATTTTCACATGATACTTTTCCTTACTGAAATGATCAGAAATATTTCAGTAAGGAAATATCAGGTCGGTCCCTAAGGTGAATATGCCGATTAGGGACCATGCTCTAATTAGGGACTAAATTATTTTCTTTATTTTTCGATATAAAAAACATATCTTTTTCGGAGAAATATTGTATGATCTGTGCGTTCTGAAACTTTAAATTTGGGACATTCACCTTGACCTAGTTGTTTAATGTAATAATGCGCAAATTAATTTTGAAAGTGCACCAACAAACTTTTGATGCAAGATAACATTATACAAGAAAAAAAAATAAAGAAGCGACATTGTCTAAATCAGACAGATTTTGACCGAATCAACCAATGCATTATTTAAAATTGACGAAAACTGTCTGGATGAAACAAGTCATTGTCTGATTCAGACAACTTCTTTTTTGTTTTTATGCTTTTAGTGTAATTATTAAAGTTGTATTATTTTTCAAAGGTAGAATTGACAAAATTTGTTTTCTCACATATCCCTTAATTTCATAACGTCATATTAAATTAAATATACTTAATTTACCGAGAAAAATACATAAAATCAATGAATTTATAAACAATTTCATTGTTTTAATCCTCGATGATTCAAACAATGGAGTTAACTGAAACTGCCAAAATGTTCGACAAGCAAACCAAAGCACCATTTTTGGGGGAATTACAATTAAACGAAGTCGACTTTTTAAGGACCGGTTAAATCGAATTCGAAAGGCGATTCCGGCGTTCAAAGCAGTGAATGCAATTTCTAAATGCCAGTAAACGCAATTTCCTTGCAGGATAATACTGAATTGTTCGTTACATCTGATTTCGAACCGAGTACCGAAGCTTAAACCTGGACGAAACTGGAAAATTTTGTGACACTTTCAGTTTTTCCTCTTCACGGGGTTGAGCGGCAAGAGAAAAACGGATCTTACTGTTGCTGCTGTCCGTTCATTTTTGCGCTGAAAATGAAATAACTTTTTCGATACCCTGGAATTTCGTTTTCGCGGACATAAATGCCTTTACGTGACTGAATTACTAATAATCAAAATTCTTTCCACGACTTTTGTGTATCGAATTAGGAAAAGGAACGCAATGTTTCCTACATACCGCGCTGCACATTTTCATTACGCTTCTAGTTTTATAAGCGATCCCAAAATATCATTCCCGCGTACAAAAAGGACCCGAAAGACAAAAAACCGCTCGGAAATTCAGTCGATGTCGCAATCGCATTACTCGTCAAACCCATCGAAAATTCCAAGAAAAACCGCTCGTCACTCTCTCTCCCTCTCTCCCACTCCCTCGCTCCCCCTCCAAAATTATTCATAAAATAATATTAAAAAATCCTTATCTCACCGAATCCCGCATACTTTCAGTTTCCATAAAACCCCATCACCCGGAATCCATAATTAAAGAACATTGAAAAAAGTCGTCGCGCCGCCTCTCGGAACTTTTCAAATCAAAACAAATCCGGCGATTAGGCGGCGCCGTTCGCCGATATCTCGCGATCGGGCGTGATTTAACGAGCCGGATTCATTGTCCTTTTATTCCCGGCCACCTCTTCACTCCACTCCATGACGATCGAATTAGATAACGAGAAACTTCGCCTTAACTTATTCCGGCGTAAAATATGTAGGTGCCGGGTAAACTCTGCGGAGTTGGCGACCGTTTCGTCCCCTTACCCCTTCCCCTGGAATCGCCGGGAATAAAATTTGCAGGATTTCAATCGCACGTATCCTTTTGTCGGCCGAACTGTCCGTTCATACATGCATACGCCTGGAATTATCTCTGTAATTCAAGCCGCGCCGAATTATCATTCATTCATGCCACATCGCCAAGAAGTTCGGAGGTCTGCGCGCGATGGGAAAGCACTGATTAAATTTTAATCGCGATATTTGTGCGGTCCGCCAAGATGGCGGCGCACTGTCCGTAAATGTAACTGAAACCGGGTACCGATCACTCGAGACAGATCTCCCGGGTGAGATTCAAAGGCGGCTTTTACGGATCTTGTAGGACGGTATTTAAATCAGATTGCCGGCGAACTGAAATCCCGGCAGACTCCTGACAACGACAGCACGCCGCTGCCCGTCGGAGACTTTGCGCGGGGATTTGCACGAGCCGTTTCGCGACCGCGACAACGAAATCTATCCCGTCGGACTTAACTCCGCGCTAATTTATCGTTATTGCGAGGCCGATCGATTAATTTCTGGTGCCGCGATAAATCGGAAGTGGCTTTGCGATTTATCGTCACCTCCATTATTCCGTGTAGTCGCGCAAGGAAAGCACAAACGATTCAATTATAACGAGGCGCAGGTCGATTTATGATTGGGACGTTTATTGGAACGCAGTTTTATCGAAGGTAATATCGAGGGTGGAAGACACAATTTGGGGATTTGTGATGTTTTTAAGGGGGTAGACCAAAAAAAAAGAGAGTTTGATTTTGGAAATGGTTTGTGATTTGAAGCTATTTTAGCTTTTTGATTTGTATGGCTTTTTTATCTATCGTATATTTAAAATAAAAACAAATAAGAACATTCAGAATAAAATTGAAAATACGTAAATATAGATATATAAAGTTATATCTAACCAGAAAAAGTACCTATTCGCTAAATAGGTAAAAATGAAATTTAGACAAGTTATTGAGAGGAAAGTGAAATGAGAGAAAAAGTTTACGAATTGAACACTTATTAAATATGAAACATTTGGAGTAGAATTACTGGAGTGTAATTTTCTGTGGTGATGAAAATGGATGGTTGACCGTACAAAGTTAGTCCGAGATTTTAACAGTCTGATGACCAGTGAAACAACAACCAACCGGGATTTGCTGTTCCCGGGGAAACTTGACATTATCTGGTTGCTATTTCAGCAGTCTGGAGCCCGTTGACGCTATCGTCCAAGACGATAATAAATCGTTTACTCTCCGTACATGCAGTGCACTGTCAAAAACGATATCTATATTTGCATGCAGACACATGATACACTGTAAATTATATCGTACTTATACATTCATATTAGAAATAAACGAAACATAATTTGGTCTTACGCAAACATTTGTAATATTTTCCATCTTATATATTTAATAAAATTTAACTTACAATTACATAATTCAATTAATTAAAACAATCTCTCTAATGCAGTAAAGTAATTAATTTCACAGTTACTCTCTTCCAGTCTATTTGACAAAATTAACGAAATTAATGGAAACCTAACAACCTAATCCATCAGCATCACGATATTGGCTCTCGATCCCAAAAACACGACACCTACAATTTATCCCGCTCCACCATTACACGCCTTACAATAAATAACCATGCAAAAAATAGGCACACGTCAATACCCAGCAGTTACATCCGCCAGCAGCTCCGGCGCGTCCCATTTTTCCGGCGAAAAATCAAAATCGCATCTAAATACTTGTCGTAATTTGGCCGCGCGCCAACGCCGTTTTGGCTATGAAAACCGAGCCCTGCTGAGCATGCCCCGCTTCAAAAACACCTTACTTATCCCATTAGTATCAGTACATTTGTAGCTCTCCGTTCGCTTGCTCCGTCTCAAGATGTAGTTGCGCTTCCACAAAAACGCGAAACCCGTTCTTCGGGGATCCGCGAAATTTTTCATGCCGACTGGCAAAAGCGCCGGGATAGCGGCGCTCGTAAGAATCCGAGCTCAAATGTATTCATGTTATGTAGATCGGCGAGCGTTCGAGCGCCGTGATTGGCCGTAAAGATACAACAATGCTTATCGATTAACTGCGCCGCTCGGTCGTAAGATTTTACGGACCCGATATCCGGCGTTTATTTTTCTTAGGCACAAATTGCGCCCGTAAACGTTCCGCGGCGACACATCGCTAAGTGGCCGAGTCATAATGATAACCATCGCACTTTCGCAGTCGTCAAATCGACAGATTCGGGCGACGCGTCGGATAATGTGATTGACGAGGCGCGCATAAAGAGTCGGCGATTTTTTCGCGCATTTTTTCGGCGGATAATATATTTCAGGAGACAATGAAGTATCACAAACAGTTTTGTCAAACGCGCGCGATAAATAAAGGCGGAATAAACGTCGCGTCGGAATAATATGTGACGCTGCCTTTTTTCTTCGGGAAATTTATGCTCGACGAGTAATTCGGCGCTTTTTAAAACGCGCACGGATACAAAGCGCATTGCTGTGATATGAAACGCGCGGTTCCGGATAAGTTGCCATTAATTGCAGGTAATGTCAAGTCGCGAGCGACGGACGAGGACGGCGGATGGCCAATTGGAATGGAGCGTTTCATTCTCGCGCAATCCATTTGTGAAAGCATTAAAAATTAACCGGGAAATGCCTTCGACAAACAACTTTGCAAAAGCTGTTTAATCGCATCGGAATTTCAAATGAAACATTAAACCCGCATTACGGGACCGTTTTAACATTCTTATGATGTCGAGGAGCAACGGCCGATGAACGCTGCCTCGTTGAGACTTTGTTGCGAAAACTTGTTACGCGACATCGACTTGAAATCGTCAGCCTAGTGAAAACGGTGAACATTGCGATTTCGGTCGAAAAAGAGTTAAACTTAATTCATCGACAGGAATAAGCTCAGTCGATATTTAATTGAAATTAAAGATGAATTTTGGGATGTGTGCTTTTTTGTCTGAGAAGGAGTATCTTTTTGTGGGGATTTTAGATTATGAAAGAAACGAGATTTATTGTTCGAAAGGTCCCATTGATGGCAGAGAGGCTAATTTCATCGCGAACAATAATTCTTGCGCAAGAGAAAAAGAAAGAGAAACGTTCTGAATATTGATAGGAATATATGGCTGCTCACTTGTTTGACTTACGCTGCTTGACATTTCAAACAACATCGATATACTGTGACGTCGTACTTGATTCGATAACGAATACAATAGATTTAACAATGCACATCGTTATTTTAATTATGAAGCGCTTTATATTGAGAACAATACCAAATTAATGATGTATCGTCTCTTATTGGTCTAATTGTATTTTTCCCCTCTGCAGTGCCCTTTTTCATCAAGGAGAATAATTTTTATTCCGATTCAAATTCAGTTTAATTCATCAACAAAACGATTCTTCTATTAAGATTTTTTAACTTTAAACATTAAATCTAGTGACCGAAAATTAATATAGTCTTTCTCACAATTGATATTCTAAAATAATGTTTGTCCGAATGATGAAATTTGCGATTTTCCATCCTGAGACACGCAAGATCTTTTGCAATACGGAAATTTCGAGTTTGTGCTTTTACAAATCTCATCTTTGGCTCAGCTTGTAACTTTCGCACGAGAAACAAAATTTCCTGTTTCACATCCCTTGCTTCAAAATATACTATTGTATTTATACATTCCACTTGAACGTCTTCAAAACTATCCCCCAGAATCGAAACTGCAAACCGAATCGACTTTCCCATTAGCTACTCTGTACCTACAATTTCAGCCGAGCACAGTGCATTTTTATTCGCATCCTTTCCTCTTCTCAACGAAGAAAGGCTGCGTTAAGATCGCTTAACTTTTGACGAATGACTCGGAAGAGCATGAAAGGCGCGAAAAATTGTCGTCTCGGCGTTTCCCCTCTCATGACTGATATTTGTCGCGATATCGTCGAGTTGGGCGCTACTTTGCACGCCTATGTATTCATTTGCGAGATGAAGTGCGGGGTCTTCGGCGGGGTCGGCCGAATTACGCAATCTCGGCGTCGATTCTATCGATATAACTGAGCGCGTCTTTAGGGAGAGTCGGCTGAGTTGAAAGGCCCTTTTCGAGCTTTCGCCTCCCGGTAACCAGACTACGCTGGGAATTCACGCGCGCGCCGCATTCATATATTAGCATTTATAACCAACGCTCAGCAAGAATCGAGAAGATAGCCGGCTGCGCGGGGGAGAGGAGGAACCAAGGGAAAATGCAATTTTTCCGAGCTCCGCGTTTTCCGCCGCGAAGCCACCTGCGCTCGTCTCAGCGACTTTTAAATTCGTACCATTGTCAACTCTATTTGCGGAAAAATGTTTATTCAATTCCGCTTACTTCGTGCCGAGATAACCGGGTTGCCTCGGCGAGAACACTTTTGTCGCCGATCGCTCGCTGCGCGAAATCAGGCCTGGCGCCGACGACAGTCGAGCCGACTTGGCCGCTCAAAAGACGCCAATTTTGGCGCGAAATTCGACCGCGAATTCAATGCCGTCTTGACTGGCTCGCGGAAAAAATTAACTCGCATTTGCACGACGACAAAGATTTTTGTGGCATTCGAGAAATCGACTTACGACGTGCAAAGTGTTTTACTCATCATAGAAGATAATCGCGACTGTGAAATGATAGTATGAAACCGAAGTTGAATTGTTTCTTTGACAATTTGAATACATTTGATATTTTGTTTCGACGTTCTAACAAATCCTTCAAACTTATACTGTCTATTTGACGGGTTGTGAACAACTGATGTGAATTTCCTATTTCCCATATTCCCTTTCTACATGTGGCAGATGAGAAGGGGAATTTTTACTTACGAAATATTATTTTTAGAGTGAATGAAACAAATGTTTCGTGACAAAAATTAGCCTTTAAGTGTGGAAATAGTAATATAATGTAAATAATAGCATGTGGAAACACATTTCTCTCAGTGTATAAACTAGAAAAAATACAGCTTCACACGTGCCTAGTTTTTAGCCTTTCATCCATTTATGGTGTGGCTAAGACGTAAAAAAGGCTTGATTTTTATTGAAATCAGTTTTGAGTCATTTCTACAGTTTATTTCACCCTAATAGAAATTTCATATGACATGCCCCATCTGAAGATTGGGTCCCTCATGGACTTTTGTGGGGCAAGCCCAATATCCGTCATAACCAAATGGAGCCCATATAGGGCCCATATGGGGGCGCTCCATTGGAAGTGGACATTTGGAAGGTGATGGGCCCAAATGAGTGCCGACTTTGGGCACTACAT
>JABFPB010008527.1:0-10056 GCA_022817645.1 Ceratoteleas bidentatus | reverse complement strand
TGATATTATTAGGAACATTTCCCTCGCTGCAACTATGGTCCTAAGATCAATAGTTTTCGAGATATTTTAATGTAAACTCAATGTTATCGTCACAGCGGCGGTTGCCTGCATTTAGGGGCCCGCCGAGCGCAAATCCTGTTATTGCCCGTGACCCTTTAATTACACTCCCAATGTCAAATATTTCGAAAACATTCAGTTTTTAGGTTAGAGAAATATTAAATATGAATTTCCACGTAGACTGTGATTCTTTCCATATACTTCATTATTTGTTTTATATTTCGACTGTAAAATTATTACAAGTTATGGCAACCAGATTGCACTATATGTAATTTTACTCAACGTCTTTTACAGTACATAAAGTATAATGTTGATCCAACACAATTTGGAAAACACCCTTTTTAATGTTTCTCATATGTAAAATTTTTCCCCAAGGCAGATGTAGACTCCAATCTGAAATTTACCCTCACACTCACCCTCCCCTTAAGTGACATCCTTAATAACATTTAGTAAATATTTTGTAAATATTAAAAAATATTTTTATAATATTTACAACATATTTGAATGTCCAATGTAGAAAATAGGTACACAATATTTTATTATATTTACTAAAATTTATTTATTCAGTAACTAAATAAATAAAAATATTTTCTACATACAATATGGTGTACATATTAAATATTTTCTGAATGGTAAATGTATGACATTAGATATCTACTACATATTTTCTCTACATTTTTTCAAATATGTAGAAAATATTCTGCGCTATTAGGGAGCATTATATAATGCTCTTCATAAAATCAAACAAAATGTCGCAACAACCACTGCATTTAGCGCTATACAAGACCTCTCCGTGGTGATAGCACAATGACGACAGAGCATTTTAATAATTGCCTTCCAACAGGCGGAAACTAGGCGAGCAAACACAATCGGGCGGGCGCGCTGAGCCCGGACAATGTGACAGTTTGAAAGAGATGCGCGCGATACGTCGAAGGGATGAAAATGATTGAGAATGTGGAGCAGCGGGAAAACGCCCGGGCGATATTTCACGGGGGCGCTGCTATCCGCGTATTAGTATTACCGGAGGCAGCGTCGCGGAGCGCCGATAAGGCAAGCCGGTTGGCGCGCGCTTCTCGGCGCTTCGCTCGCGCTAAGGAGCCGCCAGTTCATCTACGCTGCCGCGGAGGAAAAGCCACCGGTAAACCCGGCGCCTGTCGTCGACACGAACTCTCGGTTAATATAAGCTTATCCGGATTTCGCGTCCGCCTCTTCGCGCGCGCCACGGGGTGCGGGGAGGGGGGAGGGGGGAGGGGGGGGTGACGCGGGGGAGCGAGTTTCCGCGTCGCGCCGCGCGCGCCCCGCATCGACAAGTCAAAAGTTTGTGACAGGTACGCGCAACTCGAGCGCTTCCGCCACTGTCGCGTGCACCGTGTCAACTTTTTGCGACATATCAAATTACGCCGATTTTATCCCGCGCACTCGCATGAGGGCGTCGTGAGAAAACAATCTCCGAGGCGATTTGCAAGGCTGGGGTAAGGTGGGAGGAGGGGGGGAATTTTGAAAATGGAAAATTGAAGTAGAGGAGAGGAAGTTTTGGAAAGGAAGATTGAGAAGATGAGAGAAAAGATTGAGAAGAGGAAGAAGGATTGGTGGTTTTGGAGAGTATTGTGAATAGGAAGAGAGTTGTTTTCTTATACGAATGGAAATTCGTAGAATTAAGATGAGTAAGATGAGTTCATGTTAATAGTGCAAGACGTAAAGGGTGAAATGATGAAACGAGATTGGAATTTTAATGTTTTAGTTTGATAGAGTTTTTTTCGTAATGTTTTTAAGATGCTTTAATGTCGTGGTAAACTTGTAAACTGATTATCTCAAAATGATTATCTCCATGGTTAATAGCCATGGAGATCCAAAATTCATCCGATTTTGATGAAAGTTTGATCATGATTTAAGATTCTACACTGAAATGAAAAAAAAGAATGCTACTTTTTAACGAAAAAACGATACATGTCCCTTAAATAGATCACAGAAAAAGATATATAACACTTAAAAGAATAATATCAGTCTTGAAATTAGTCATTAATTAAGAAAAAAACATTCAACCTCGACTCAAGTTTGTGTAGCGGAGATGGTAAAGTGTCAATCAAAGGATATCGATTCGTGCTCATGTGGAACAATTAGTGGATGTTTAACTACACGTGTTTCTAATTAATGTTAATCCGTGGCACTTCGCCACGCAGGGTCGTTTCAGCGCGGTCCAATTAGAAGAAAAACCTCAGACCCCCACGCGCAGTTAGTTACCCCACTTGCAACGCGGAAGATTCAGTGTCACGTGTCCGCGGCGCTACAAAGACAATATGCAAAGTGCGCACCCCGCGTTCCATTTTAATCCAATTTCGGCATTTTCGAGGCAAAACCGGCCAGTGCAAGACGCGATCGAATGGTCCGCTCATTACCGCGATCGAAATCTGTGGTAATGAACTGGCGAATTGCAGTGCCAGTGTCCACCCTTTTAGAAATACGCATTTTACATGTGTTCACGTGTTTCAAATTAAGTCATAGACGTTGCGATAATTAATGACAAAGCGGAATTGTGTAATTCGCTTTGAAAGAAACTGCAATTGAGAACAGTTTCTTTCTGCAGATTTATCGTGCAAGGAGAATTACTGGATGTAAGTTTCCGCGATTTCGTCGAAATTCCATTCCCCCTTTACTTGACCTAAAAATTATTCATTATTTTACAGTTGTTAACTTCCCTATAGAAATGGAGTTCGGGCGAACTTAAAAGGCATTAAAATTAAATGCATTCTTTTGCTTTCAATGTACTTCTATTTCTTGTGTGAAAAAGATATAAAATTAAGTCAACATCGAGATTCGAACTCGAAATCTTGTAGATTAAACTGTCTACCGAATCTCAGGCAGACAGTTTAACCATTCGTCCACCAAGAAAATGAAAAATACATAACCTAAAGCTAGAAAAAAAGGCAATACAAGTGAATAGAAACTACAATTTCTATTGTAGTTTCTATGTTTCCTATTTCCACGTTTTTGCAGGATTGTAATTAGGGTTGCCAACTTCCTAGAGTTACTTACCCGGAGATTGTCGGAGCGGGGGGGGGGTAGAAGATGACAAAATTTTAATTAATCAATCTGATAGCTGCTACCCATGTAGAAAAAAACAACGGCCAAGCGTCGGCCCAACGACGACTATTCTTTGCCAACCGTTGGCTGACGATAGAATCGTCACAATGTTTTCTTAGGGCCCAACGTTGGTTGCTGATGGTTGATATTTGTGCTGACCCAGTACTGGGCCGAGCGTTAGCTAACAGCTGGCCCACGGTCGGCCCAGCGGTGAGGTTTTCCGTTGGCTAAGGAACGGCACCGATCGTTAGCCAAACGTCGGCCCAGCATTGGCCCTCGACCGACCCACCGATGACATTTTCGGTATAGGCTAACCAACGGCACTGACCGTGGGCCAACGCTGATCCCTACGAAAACATTGTGACGATTCGATATTGAGCCGATCTCGGCAACCAACGTGTGGCCAACATTGGGTCCATTGTGACGGTTGGCTGACCGTCAATTTCTCTACATGGGTATTGATAGTTGCAATCAGTATAAATCTTTATTTATAGAAGAACATAAAAATAACAATATTATAACAGTAAGTGCTCCACCCAGTAAAAAATGTTTGATTAAAGTGAATTTAAAATAATTGAAATTTTCATGCATTCAAAATTCTTTTGAACGCATCTGATTCGACCATCTGTATTCTGTTCACAGAATTCAATGTAACATTAAATTCTAAACGTTTTGATTTTTAAACGTCACTAAAACACCAGTTTTGCAGTAATCACAGTAATTTTAGTGAAGAATACTTTATTAAGTTTGGCACAAATAAAGTACTTCCATCTCTGGAAAAGACGAAACAAAATTTTTTAATCATAACCCGGAGATTTTAACTTTAACCCGGAGCCCGGAGAAAAGGTCTGAAACCCGGAGACTCCGGTTCAAACCCGGAGAGGTGGCAACCCTATTTACGTCGAAACTGTTATAATTAAACATTAAATGTGACGCGCGCAGCGCGTCAGTATTACTTCTAGTATTTCCAAAAACAAGTTTTCCAGACTTTCTCGAGTGAACTTTCTCGAGATATTCTTGAAACAGGTTCCAACAGTAATCCGCCATCATATGGGCTCCCATCTGCCTTGATATCTGAAACGCTCAATGTTGTTGCTGTCCTATCATATGCGCGCGTCACTTTAATGTTTAATTAATAAATAAATTTTAAAATCCATTTTACAATAAATTTAAATCATCTTTTTTATTATAATTGATAGAATAAAGTTATATTGAAAAAAGCTTGAACTGGACGTGTACTTCCAGTACACGCTCCGTGTACTTCTACGAACTTTTTACAACAATGTATTACGTAAAATGTTCCAAATATACGTAATACATTGTCGGAACATAATATGTTTGAAAACACAGGAGGAGACGAGGAGAGGAAAAAATAACAAAACAAACTGACAACATCTGAATACTTCACGAACTTATTTATACACTTGTTTACATTTATAATACTAAATTTTAATGTTGTGGTTAACGTCTGTGTATTTTATGTTATTAAATAGGAATTAACGACCAATTTATTAGCACAGACAATTTGTACAGTTTTTTTCACGTCATTTTAATTTCTTTAAAAAATTTGATTTTCTTGCTATTTTGTCACATACTTTTGAATTGAAATTTCGCGAATTGAAGTTAATTTAGATATAGTTTTTTAATTTATTTTAATTAATTAAATCTTCATTTTAGTTCAATTTAATACTAATGAAGTCAATTCTCTGGAAACCACCAGAGAAATCTTTTTATGTACAAGTATGATTACATGTCACTACGGGAACACTGATAGGCTCCATTATGTAAATTTTACGCAAACTTCATGTAAAGTTGAACATGTGTAAACAATTTACATAAAATTTATATAAATGTAACTAAGTTATGTTACGTAAAATTTACATACACCATTTACAGAAATGCATTACAAATAACGCATACCATCATACTGGTCCTCTGGCATGGTCTTCCGCAAATTATATTTCTCCGGAACCTCTTTAAAAGTGACCGACGTAAACTGGCGCACAAGTTGTTGAACTGAGAGGTCCCAGAGGGGCAGGGTTTGCGGTAGAAGGCAAAATTCGCGTAAAAGCGCAGTTTTTGGCGTTTCGGGCCGTCTGGCACGGGGTTCCGTAAATTTTATTTACCCGGAACCACTCCAAAAGTGACCGCCATGAACTGGCGCACAAGCTGGTTGAACAACTGACAGGTCCCAGGGGGGCAGGGGCTGCGGTAGAAGGCAAAATTCGCGAAAAAACAGTTTTTGGCTTTTTCAGTAAATTATTATGGTATTTTCATGTTTTTAGGGCGCTAAAATGATTGTGCATGAACGTAAATAGTCTACTAACATTGTTGCCAGAAGATTTCAATCATTACAAAAAAAAAATTTTTTTCGTTTCAAAAACGTTTCGTTTTTCAGCCCCATATATATTCTCATGTACATATATCAGTAAGGATTATATTATGGATGTTCATATTACCGATATTATTTATTTCCCGGCGAAGCCGGGTATTTTTAGCTGGTATCAAATATATACCAAGCAAGATATCCAATCCATCATTTTCACTATACCCAGGTTGTCCAGCGATGAGCTATTTTCAAATTCAAGGTCTTTTCCAGGTTTTCAAGGTTTCAAGGTCACTGGACACCCTTTCTATCTTATGCTAGTTAAGACATTGTTTTATTTTATGCTAGTTAAGGCATTGTTACTTCACGAGTGGGAGAAGTAGGCACTTGTCCTACGAGTTTGTGATTGGCCACCAGCAAATGAGACCCAATCAGACACGAGTGCGAGCAGCGCCAACTTTTCCCACCAGTGGAGTACAATATTTTTTTCTTGCGAGTGTTTAGGAGAAAAAGCCTACTTCTCTCGCAGGTGTAAAGAAAACGAGATTAAATGAGAAGAAACGAGAGTGAACGGTTCGAGTTATCGAGAGTAAACGAGAGTAAACGAAACTTTACTCTCGCCCGACGCCGGTTACAACTTTGTCAGTTTCCCGCGAGTAATGCTTTTTAGGGTAATGCCTCCAAGGTCATACGGTCATAAAGCCGTGCCGAAAAGTAGCTCTAAGGTTGCTCTTTAGTACAGAACAGCGCGTCAACAGTTCCAGTTCCAGCAAGTTTCATGCTGCATCCAGAATAAAGCGTTTACTACAATGCACGGCCGCAAGGACATTTCAAGGCCTCTGGACACCCCGGGGAGCACAATCCATTCGCAGAATGAAACTAGCTAATCCGGACGAGCCGCTGCGGCCATTCCGCAGTGAGAGCATACTGTCTTCGTTACCTTAGGTACGAGTATGAAATTCGTCCCGGCTAGATGTGGCGGTAGTAACGGTCTGGACAACAATGTCGTGAAGAAACTGCGCCAAGACGAGTCATTGGTTAAATTCGATTTAATCAGTCAGATATAAAAATGTTTATGTATGAACGAAAGCGGTCTGACGCGGATCGAACAGTTAAGGGGTAAAACAACAACCAGAGGGCGGCCAGACAAGGTCGAAGAGGCTCAGCCGCGACGTCGCTCGATCGCGAGGCCTGTAGTTCGCACGACCCTTCCAACACGTTTTAATTAAATCTAGACAAATACAATTAAACCTAAACGAATACCGAAAAAATAAATTCAAAACACAGAAGCGACCGGCTGCGTGATTCTCGAGGACCGTGTGCGCACGCCGCGCGCCGGTCCCGCGACGCCACTACAACTATTACAAATATTTGGCTCGGCGGACCGCTGAGCGGCGGACGCTACTTCGCAACCGCGCGGCTTAAAGTACAGAACGTATTGTTTCGGCGTCCACGTTACATTGCACGCAGTTCAACTTGTTGAACCTCGGGTTCAACACCCGCCGGCCAAATTCTTCATGAGTGTAAGCTCTACTGTTCGCAATTAATCCGTTGGCACAACGGCCGCAGATCGCCAAATGAAAGCATGGCAAAAAAATGTGGGTGGCAGGACTCTCCTGGCACACCCTACACGGATTAACCACGGGTTCCTCCTCGGCGAATGTCGGCAGCGGCAGCGATGCACGCGGTTCCGGCGCTTCGACCACATCTGAAAACAATATTAATATAATTTACACAATTCAACTAATAAGTCTAATACATTAAGTTTTTAGTTGTCATTTACCATTTATTTCGATGTACAGCTCATCAAACTCGACCGCTTGTAAATGAATCTCGTTACCGCCTGTAAATGCAACTTTATTTATAAATCCGTAGGTTATTAAAAATGCTACATTATGCTAGATTACATATCACTGAAATTACCATCACCTATGATGTCAATGACTTCTGGTAGGAGAGGGTCTTCGGGTTGGAGAGGGTCTTCGGGTTGGAGAGGGTCTTCGGGTTGGAGAGAGTCTTCGGGTTGGAGAGAGTCTTCGGGTTGGAGAGAGTCTTCGGGTTGGAGAGGGTCTTCGGGTTGGAGAGCGTCTTCGGGTTGGAGAGAGTCTTCGACTGCATCGACTGGTAGGTCGTGAACTGCAATTTAATTTATACGGTTAAAGATGGAATTCGAGACGAGACTTGGAGAAATGGAGAAAAGGGGGGACTAAAGAGGAGAGGTGGAAAGAGAATATAATGGAGATAAAAAGCTAGTCGTAAGGTAGGTTAGGATGAATTAGAGCAAGATGATTGGGATAAGAATAATATGGGAGGAAGGGAAAGATCGGAGAGAGATACAGAAATCTATTAGAAGGAGGGCAGAGGAAGAAAAAAAAAGACGAAAAGAGGTTTCGTGAAGGTGGGATATATGTCGTTGAAAGTAAGGGGAGTAGTGTACACCCTGGCATTTGAGTTTACACCGTGATTTTCTGGTGTAAATGATAGGTAGTTTATTTTCAGTGTAAATGAGGTATAATGTAGGTATTTTTTCAGTGTAAATGCGACAAAAATAGCAAGGTTTTTACACCAACATATTTACACTTAATCTTCGCCAAGATTACACTTTTGATTCACTCAAAATATACCCGTAATAAACACCACAATCTACACTGTAATTTTACCTGATTTACACTAAAAATACAGTTATTTTGCACGTACATTAGACTGAATAAAAATTTCACATTCGATTTCAATGTAATAGCGGGAATTCGTAGAGTTTTTTTAGTGTATAACAGGTGTATTTATAGTGTAATTAGAGTGTAAAATTATCGGTAAAAAATATGCTAAATTTGTCGCATTTACACCGGTGTACTTGCAGTGTGAACCCAAACGTTAGGGCAGGTGGGTGGAAGGAAAAGAGGAACTGAGAGCGCTAAAAAACGGGGTAGGAGGCGGGAGAGATCAGGCAAAACAGTTCTATTGTGGCACGTAGCAGGCATAAAGGGAAAACAGGAAAGCAGGTTTCGGCGTGATAAGTTTGACTGAGACGTGGGTAAATAGAAAGGGAAAGCATTAGAAGAAAGCTATCTGGAAATTAGCAGTCGAACTGCCAAGAAGCTATGAGAGAAAATAAGAAAGGATGGGCTAAAGGAGGTTATTAACAGAGTTAAAGAAGAGTTGCTGGAACTGGGTGAAAGGAGGATAACGTGGGAATAATAGGGAGAAAAGTGATAATAAAGTGTAGGATATGGAATATAGACATAACAACGGAGTATCGGAAAACATAAAGCAGAGCGTTGACAAGGCTACGAGGGCAATGGCGAGGGAATTACATCTGTTGCTTTATATGTGATTCCACGAGTGGGTCTATGTCAAGGTCTATTTTTGGGTTTGTATGTGAAAATATTTTTGTTGATCCATAATTGGCTCAATCCTATGTCAGTGACATTCATTGTCAGGGTTCATGCAATGTCAGTACAGATTCATAGCGATTCTTAGAATGCGCTTTGCGATTTATCATCATATAATTTATCTGTGCAGAAACCTCAAAAATTCACAAATATTTTTTATTTTAAGAATCAGTCAAGTGCACATATTAACGGTATTTGAGTTTGAGATTATACAGATTAAAATGTTATTTTATTATTGAAATTAAAAAAATCCACAATAAACAACAAATTGAAGGACATTTCATACCTCGTATTAAACATACCTTGTCCAGCATTGTCTGCAGCTTGGTCCTCTATCGCCCGTTGGAAGAATGCAATTCTTCTAGTTCTCACTGAAATTAAAAATCCCTGTTAAAATATACTCAAATTGCAGTTCATTATACTAAGTAGAAATACCTTCAAGATAAATTGTATATTTCACGTGTAATGGTGAAATGAGCAAGTTACATGCGTGGGTAATATTTATCAACATATACACACCTTGCATTTGGTTTACGGGCCCTTCGTCTTCTTCACTGGTACTGGTAACTGAAATTAAATATTAATTTAATTTTCAAAAGAATCGTTATTAAGTTTTGTGTTAAAAATAACCAAGGCAAAACGAGTATAACTGTACGTAAATATAAATTAAAATTCTACAAACTATTTATTTCACGTGTAAAGGTAACATTTACAAGTTTTACACGTGGGTAGCCTTATGCAACGATGCCAATATCAGGGTGTGTAAGCTCAAGCGGTACAGGCTACAGAGGGCGCCAGTTTCTGTCATTTCGCACAGACAGTGGCGACATCTATAAAAAATACCGCTGGAGCTTGAACACCCTGGCCAATATGAAGTGCTTCTTATGTTCCTACACTGAGAAAACTAGATGGCGATTTCCGCCATCTCGATGGCGACCAGCGCCATTTAAATTGCGAAAATCGCCATCTAGATGGTGCAGTTCGCCATCTAGTTTTCTCAGTGTACAATTCTATAAAAATTGCAACATTGTTGGTATTGAGATTAATTAAATACGAATTTCACTTGAAAGAAGCGAGCAAACAAATCGAATGCTCAATCAGTTGATTGATGTAAGAGTAAAACGGCTTTTAATGTATCGGTCGTTTTGAATACGAACACGGTTATCTACTGGTGCGTATGAATACATTCAGCAGAATATACTG
>JABFPB010008526.1:0-10058 GCA_022817645.1 Ceratoteleas bidentatus | reverse complement strand
GTTACAATAAAGTCTTGTCAGCTCCCAGGGTTACTATGTTTTTCCGGTAACGGTTACTAGAATTTTTTCTCGGTGTATTTAAAATTATTATTAAATAATTGAGTTTAATTTACGGCGTAGAAAATTTTATTCCGTTGTGAATCGTGAACAGTAGATATATAAGAAAATTGACATTTTTTTAATTTAAAAACTGAAAACTTGTAAACTTTTACACTGTTTCAATTGGTAAAAATTTATCACTTGAAGAAGTAAGGGATTAGTATTGATATATCCATCTTTTGAGATTATATTTTTTTAACCTGAATTCCAGATCACAGATTTCATAAAACAAAAAAACTTCTTATGAATCGCTGTGGATTTTGCTACAGAAAACCTTTAAATAAAAGTCTTATGATGTGCTATGTTTTTTCATATTAAATTTTCCAATAAGTTATTTTTATCGAAATGCATTAAAAAAA
Source organism: Ceratoteleas bidentatus (assembly GCA_022817645.1). NCBI lineage: Eukaryota > Metazoa > Arthropoda > Insecta > Hymenoptera > Scelionidae > Ceratoteleas > Ceratoteleas bidentatus. The sequence continues at coordinate 9,600 of JABFPB010008526.1, read as the reverse complement.
GTTGCTTTTGTGATTGCATATGAGAAATCATAACAAACCACAATAGCTTACATATAAAGGCATGCAAAGCTGCTGCGATGTTTCTGTTGCAAAATCCACAACGATTCATCATAAGACGCTTTTTGTTTTTTAAAATGCTGCGTTATGACATCCTGGGAACTCATTAAAACCAATAACGGACATTTTGTGTACTTTTGTCATATTGTTCTAGTAAAATTAATTAAAAAATTGGTATTTACGGCAGATATATTCTGTATGTATAAACAAATCATTGAATACATTTTTTATTTGCCCTGAATGTTATCAAAGCGATGCGCCACATTAAATATGATTCTATCTAATATGTACAAATGTTTTTTATGAAACAAATCTTGATGTTCGCATATCGTTAATGATTTACATAAATAACTGACACAATAGGATTTCGTGTTTATGTAAATCCCTTACATGTATGTCTCTGGTGTAACGTTATTGAGCGAATTGTGTAAAATTACATATAACGTTGTATAAGTTTAAAATCAGGTTACACAAATAACCTTTATTATGCATTCACTCAATTATTTATCATAAAAAAATATTAATACTTAATCTATTCATACACACATTTCCGTTTTATTTCTGTCATTCTGCGGTATCATTAAAATGATACCGCTGAAGTTAAGCTTTAAATAAATTAATCCTTTTTGGGTATTCGTACCTTAACTAAAGTGTTAAAGTAACGAATTAAAGTGTTAAGAATTACTAATTGTAATTCTTAACACTTATAAATAAAATGTAATTCTTACTTTGAATCACTACTCAAGTAAAACTTGGCACTGACCAGGACATTTTTTCAAAAAAAAAAAAAAAAACAATAGTTAAGATAATTCAAATGATGTGTTGGAAACGCAATTCCAACGCATCATTTGAACAGTTTGCTTACAATGTCTCGAAATCCGTAAAACTTTGAAAACCTTCCAAAGAGATTCTGGCCACTTATCATCCTTTGCGTCATCTATCTAATGTGATTATTCAATTAAACCCATTGTTCTCCTCAAATAATAAAAATGATGTAATAATTTTTACGATTATGCGTGCGTTCCTCACGACTCGCCGTCACCGACATGCGTGTCACATAATTAATCACATATTAACGAAATCATCGATTAGTGCAGTTGCAGTCATAAGCAGTGCATATCGATCTAAAGCCGTAATGCGTTTGAAAATCGAGGTGAAGAGTTGCTTGGAGGTCCCCTTTTTGGTCGCCCGAAAATGTAGATCGCGTTCACGACTTCTCGTATGTGCAGCAGCAAAGACAAAGGATCGGAAAAATGTAAAATTCGCGCCGTTGTCGAACGGGTTTCAATCTAGTTGTACTTGAAGGGACACGGGTTCAAGTCCAGCGGCCCCGCCTACCTTCTGCTACCTGCGTCTTTGTACCAAATGACAACCGAATGATCATGAAATTTGCATTTCATGATCATTCAGTTTTAGTGCGATTGATTATCACCATTTTTGGAGCTTTGAATATATCTTACTTCAGAACCCTACAAGAAAAGTGGACAAAATGGCGATTACAAATAAACTGTAGAAAACCAAGGTTTAAGATTCCAAGACAAAATCTTAAAAATTTAACAAATGTAAGATGTCTTAGATGGGCTATCAACAGTTAATTAACAAACGTTTACCTTGAAAATCCAGCAAATGTCTAGACCATTTGTTATGTGACTTAAAAAATATGATATTTTTAGAATGTCGTTGAACGATTACAATGCATCATTTTGTAATAACACATGCAACGCGTTTTTATTTATGCAATGTATTTATCAGATGAACGTTTCATAATACAAATCTACAAATCCTTTTCAAATCAAACTACAATAGAATGAGCTCCCGTACTAATAACTCCCTACGCATCCAGTTGATACCATACGTTTGTTTATCGACTCAATTGTTTGACTATCAAAATCTATGACAAGTCATATCCGCCACGTGCCATGCAACCCGTTCTGATGTTTTTCGTCAGCCCCCTCACGGTGTTATCGCGGAATCGATTAATGTATAAATAAATAAATAATTGAAGTAACACATTCGGTAATCCTTTGTGGAATTAAAAATAAACTGCCACGCAATGAATGAATTGAAATTTTTTGACGCGTACCTATTACATGGTGCAATCATTACGATGTTACGAATTTCGTCGGGAAAGGTTCAAATGCTGGAACTCACTGGATTATCGATTTTTCTGTTGTATAAAGTAATTACGTAATCATAACCATTGAAGTTTTTCAGTTTTCTTTATTTAATAAACATAATATCAAAAAGAGAAAAAAAATCAAATATAATATGGAATAAAAAAAATCTTATAGGCGAATACAACTATTTCCTTGAAATGTTTTGAGATAGTTGTCAGAAATCATTTCCTCGAATCTACTTATATATGCCTTACGAAATTGCACAATTAGTTTGCGATGGTGATATGTAAATCTTTTCACAATGCATGCTCTGATTATTCTTGTATAATCAGCAAATTTTCTTAAAATACGTTTTCCGCTATTCACATTCGATGGAAATACATATTCAAATTTAGTCTTGTTATTTCTCGTTAAATTGTTATTGGTATTATTATATTTCAATTTTTTTCACATTCTGTTTATTGTCAATGTCATTGTTTAAATTCACTATGTGTCACTTCTGTTAATTGAAGTATAAGTTAAGGTACTGAAGGTAGTAAGCTGTATTGGATATTAGGTATGCTGCATTATATCGATAATTCTTCCGATGAAAGGCCACTTTCAAAATATCGGAGAAGAAAGGCCAAAGTCAATGATAATATAACAGCTACTTGGCCTTCTTATACCAATATTTTATAGTTGACCTTTCCTTGTAAGAACTCTGATATTATTTATTAAATTATGTGTTAGGCTTATATACAATTTTGAACAAAAATTTTTTTTCAAAATGTTCATTGCTAATTTTTTGCCATGATTATTAACATTGCAATCTCTTATATCATATAAGTTTCGAACCTCTCAGTGAATAGATATATATAATACTTATTCCGAGTCGTCAAATCAAACAGATGCGTTCATATAAAAAATGTTACACATAAAGAATCGCACTCAAATGTATTACGCCATCATTTTTTGTCACCAAGACACTTTTGGGCGACATCTATATGTTTTAAAATATTTATTTCAATCTATATACTGATTACAGAATATTTCATATTTGTTGGTTTATTTGATAGTTATTTTCAATTATACATTATTTGTTTGTACTGTGTCCAGACGAGAAAAAATCGGTATCTGCTTAAAATGTACAAAAACACTAAAATCAGAGAATAACTAATAATGAAGCTATACAATTCACAATTAAAGTCGCATATTCTTTACAACTTTTAGTTTCAAAATATTTATCTCGCAGCTTTGAAAATTTTATATAAAACGCATTCAATCGATCTGGGAGAAATTCGGCGTAATTAATTGCATGTTACAATAATATATTAGTATGCATAACGAATTCGCGAAGATACATTGCTATTTGTACACGTATCAATTTACGCAATCGGATAAGAACGGTAATAGTATAACGTAACGTGACAGTTTTTGTATGATGTAACAAAGTTTTGTGCACATTTTAATTAACCTAGTATATCCTGATGGTAGCCACGCAGGCATCACCTACGCGAGGCTCTCTCGATTATCGCGGATTATGTATTAGCGACGATGAGTGTTTCGGTAAATTGGTTGTTATTTTGTCGCGCAGCTTTTTACGTTCATTTACAACCCTCAATTATTTTGTAGCGCTTTTTCACGCCGCAAAGTAGCATCCTTTGTGTCACCAAATGAAAAGAAAATCTCCCATTTCTCCTTTTAACGAGGGATCCAGCGCAAGTGGCGTTTAGACGTTTGATAGAAGTTATGCAACAAACCTTTTATTTTCACTGTCTCCACGTGCGAAGTTTCGGCTTTTTATTGCGCCCAGTTTGTTTTCACCTGTTACCTCGAAATTATCGATTTTGCATGCCACTTTTCTGCGCATTCACGCTCAATGCTTGTTTGTCAGATTCAGTCTTAGTGATCGGTTAGCAAATTTCAGGAAATGAAAAAAGATAAGTTTTCATACTATTTTATCCAATTTGTCTATTTTGTCTGTATTAGTTTAAGGGAAATTAAATTTCAAAATTATCATTTATGTCGAACCATTATGATTATGACTCAAGAAAGCGAAAACAAATTAATTGTATATTTTTTAACAATGTTAATTAAACTAGAACTATTTTCAGGATTTCAGATGAAATCGACTCATATAATGAAAAGTATTATATTTAATTATATAATTAACTATAACTGAATTAATTGATCATTTTTTAAATTAATACTTTGCATTTTAAGTTACTGGTGTAGAAAAACTTCGGCAAATTTGACCGTCATTTGACCAAAAAGATTTTGACCCTAATCTGCAACCCTAACATAATTTACATGGTAGAACATCAGTAATTTCAACTGTCTTTATAATTTATCAATCCATTGACAAGTAGTAAATTGTAAGCAATAAAACTGATCGATCGCGACTCGAATAGCTCGGCGCAATTTTTCCCGCGAACAATACATCCTAGGAGTATTAATGAGTTCGTAGACACTTGTCGGCGAAAACAAGTCATTCACGAGAGATAGAAAACCGGAATGCCTTTTATTCGATCGTAATATAACGTGGCATGCGGATCATTTCAGTAGCGTGTCCAGCAATTGGCAATTCGCCGCGGGCAATAACACTTGGTAACCAGCTTTGGGTTCAAGAACGATCGTTCGAATAACGCAGTTAACTCCGCGCGATACCTTGCGATGCACTATTACGCGTGTATTTTCACACGGCTCTAGTTCCGGGATGACTCAACGAAGATTATGCAAATTTTTCCAATAAACATCCAGCGACCCCCGCGAACTGCAATCGTCACTGCATCCCGTCATCTCGACATTTAATTTTCGCGATCAATTCCATCTCTTTTCCAAGCATTCCAAGAATTAATTTAAACACAAGAGAATCACAGTTGATTGAATAAAAATTTTCACTGAAAAGTCGCCTTCGATTTCTCCAGCATTTGTCCGTAGAACAAGACTGTTTTTCACATTTTGCGATGACCTTTTGGGCCAGGTTCAGACTTTGCGAAAACACAACGATCGATGGTAGAACGAGACGGTGGTGTCGATTTCTCGAGAACGAAACTTGTTCCGAAGTTGACGGAAAACGAAATCAGCGAGTCTGATCGACGTCACACGCGCATCCGCGACGCATCTCTCGTCTAATCGGATGCGAGAGAGATTTAAGCCTCCTGTGCAATTGGAGCAATTTCATGTGAAACTTTGCGCGATAACATTATAAATAGCCGCATCCCGGCTGACCGTCGAGTCTCATGGTCGAGCAACGAACTCGGTTAAAAAGAAATGATGGAAGGTGGGGACCGACAGTCTGACGAGTTTACACAGATCCTCGCGAGTTTCTTAGAGAAAACGGCGGGGACTTAGAGGAAGCGAATGCCGGGTAGATGCGCACGAATCTATTTAGGAAGCAGGGAAATTTAGATTCTGGGGGTGTGTTGGAATAGAATTTGGTATTCTGATAGGGATTAAGTGATGGGGAGATATTTTATTGTGCAAAAGGTATTTAACGAGCTAAATGAAGGTGTAGATAACATACTCGTTTGCTATCGGACTTGTTAATATTTTTTAAGGGGTTATAAAAATATTAGGTATGTAATGAGGTGATTTTATGTCTTGAATGCGATTTAAGACCGGATGGTTAATAGTGTGTTATACAGCTATAATTCTCTTAAGTGAATCTGGATTAAATGCTTGTAGCAATAAAATGTGAATTACATTCGTTGCAAAAAAAATGGCTTACAATGTTTTTCGATTCATGTATCACGCAAATTTTTCAAACGAAAAGTTATGGCTTGGAAAATTGCAAAGTTACGCGTTTTACAAGATATTAAGATTGTATTATCAAATACATAAGTTTTACTATATATATTAAAACTATTTAATCACTTTACAGTCATATAAAGCATCGTTTGTAGACACGGAAATTGTTAATTGAAGTCTTTCTATCGTTTAAATAATTAATTTTGACACACTTTTTAAAGTTTTATTTTTGTCGAAGGGAATATTCTTCTTCTAAATAAATCATTCGAGTTTAATTTTGAAATATATAAATATCCTTTCTCGTTAAGTTTTGCCGACTGTAATTTATATAGTTGAATAGAAACAGATTATGCACAGTTATACCAAGACAGACTCCGAATGTACGAGACTCGCTAAATCAACAGCAGTAGCTGGCATGTTGCTCCTAGAACATATCTTCATCTTAAGCTCCGAAGTTCTTTAATGCTCACTGTATTCAGTCGATTTAGCACCTTGGGATTAGCATTTCTTTGGCTGTGCGAAATCCCTTAAGCCAATAATTGACAGACAGATTGAAAGTTCAGTATTCAAATGCGTAATTAAGAAGTTGATAAATTTTATTGAAAAGAATGACAAATTTCTGATTAAATTCAAACACATCTGTTTTCGTTCTACGAGAAGTTTAAATCATTTAAACATTTGGTTCAAATGCACCGAAATTATGTTTTAATTATTCAGTAAATGAGATATTCAATTATGTCGAAATGATGCAAAGTAATTTTGTTCTAATTAATTAACCAATAGATTATGAATTGAATGATGTGAGAATAATCAACATACACATTATCGTATAATCATTTGATTATCGACTTTTGCGCTGATCTCAATGAAAAAACATTGGAAAACCATTCCAATCTCATATTTCATCAATCAGTCACTTCGCTAGATTAATTTGTCGTAGCCTCAAAACGGTTTACAATTTGTATGCAAAACACTCGCCTTCATTACATCCATTGTGATACACTTTAAAATTGCTTAATTAATGCACAATACAGTGGATAAGAAATAGCCAAGGAAATCGGACCGTAGAAAGCTTCAACATGAATTGATTTACATGTGTATAAAGAATGCAATTGACGTACGCGCCTTTTTTGTACATGGCTGTTTAGTCTCGGCCTTAGATACAATGCCAAAAGTGTTGCTGCAATTACCGCTGGATTGCAATCGCAAAATTTCATAGCGAATTTTAATCGCCGGTTACGACAATAGACAACTCCCCACAACTGCACCTATATCTATTTAATACAATTTTCGCTATTTCAAACTGTTGCTTGCAATTCCACCAATCTTCAAAATTTGTATCTAAAAAGGTATCTTAAACCAATAAAATGGTATTGAGTTTTGTTTTTCAAACGAAACTCAATACTTCAACCATGGAACCTCCTTCATCTTCACCCATTCATTTTATCTTAAACGATCTTTCAATTGAACGCCCCGTACGCGAACAAATTTTTTGTTAACGACAATTATGCAAATTGGCGATTCGCAAATGGCTCTAAATTATAAGACGTTTCGTTCGATAAGTCTGGCGCTCGGAGCTATTTTGAAAATTCCTCTGACGTCAGCGAATAATTGAAAGGTTCGAATCCGGACACGGTGGCGAATTAACAGGTTTCATTGTTTGAGAAAATGCACGCAGCGGAGGGCAAAGCACTTTGTCTAGCGCGGACGCGTACGCACGGTGCCCTTTTTTCTGCCCTGCTCTCAGCCAATGATCGTACCTGCTCGATCAGCAAGAAAGGCCGGGGCCGTGCATCGATGCAGTAGGAGGGCGTGATGATTCTTCAAGGTCGCTTTGCCCGGGTGTGGTGTGCTGGCTTTTTTCGTTCATCAAGCACTATAAAAGCGCCAGGATTCTCAGCTACAAGCATAGTAGTTCGTTGCAAACTGTAACAAACCACAACCTCAAGCAAAGATGTTCAAGTTGGTGAGTAAACATCTCAAAAAATATTTTCGCAACATTCAAATTGTTAAAAAATATATTTTAAATATGTTTCAGTGTCAGAACATTACTTTCTGAATTATTATACAATTTATAGAAAAAATTTCTAAATATTTACACATTGATGATTCGTTTTCGTTTTGGATTGTCCAGAATGCTTGTTGATTTCTATAAAGTAATTAAATTGTTTTAATGTTTGTTTATAGTAAATAAATATAATTGTTTAATCGATGCTTTATAGTTTTTTTAACCAATCATTAATAACACCAAATGTCGTTTAACTAAAAATGTTTTTGTTATTATATTTTGTGTATGTGGTATTGGGGCTGATGAGAAATGTAACTATATAATAATAATAATAATTTTTATAGACTTTGTTCGCCGTTCTCGTGGCTGTGGCCGCTGCTATCCCAGCGCCAGCACCAGCGCCAGCACCAGCCCCGGCGCCAGAACCTGGCGTAGGTCTGATTAGTCCCGCCGTTTCCACATACATCGCACCACTGGCATACAGTGCACCTTACTACAAGACCTACTCTGCCCCGCTGACTTATGCCACTTCTTATGCTTACGGAAATTATCCCTTGGTCTACCGAAGCGGATACCTCATCTGAACGGACTCTGACGACTTGCTGACCAAACAATGACCTCTCTAATCACCGACTCAAGGCACAGTTCAAGATCTATTTTTTGGAAATGTTATGAATTCAAAAATGTGTTATCGATAGACTCGGAACATTTCTGACAATAAACATTTGGGTTCTATTTCCAAAACCTGCAATCTTCATTTCACCCTACCTGGTCCTTACATAAGTGTGTGGTAGGTTTCGTTTCTGTACGATTACCTCGGAGTCCCGTTTGCAGACGATATTAAGTCCACGTGGATTCCCTGTCGAAAAAACGCAAACTGCAGGCATCTATGCAAATTCTACGTGGAACTCACGTTCCGTGTTTGTTAGGGGTAATTTACTTGTAAATTTATTTCAACTCGTATGCGTAAGTATAAAGAGTATTTTTCGAAGGGGCATAAAGGTGAATAAAATGTCGGTGTTTGATATGTAAATTTACTTCTCTTTGAATTCTGTGTGATTCTGTGTAAAACACGAAATAATAAATAAAGTAACAAAGGAACATACTACATTAATTAATATTATCTGTAATGGAAATGTGTATGGGAACAAAGGGGCTTTGACAAAAACGTTTAGACACTTAAGGGGACCGTCTGGTGCTTATTGACCAATAAAGATTGTTTGACGAATTTTGTTTCATTGCACATTCTAACTTTGATATGTGCTCTATAATATGGATTTAAAAAATAAAACATATAGAAACTGTTATTTTTCAAGTTTTCGAAAGATTTTTAATGATTGTCAGAGAACTTTTTACTATGAACTCGATTATCTGGAAAAATTTCTTTGCAGAAATTCGTAACTTTAAAAAGTTAAAGGTACACGAATTTTGATCAGATTTTGATGCAGTTGTCGTTAAAACGTTTAGAATTTAATAATGAATAGATTGGTCAGACAGAATTTTGATTGATCAATTTCATAAAAAGTTATTCTTGTTGATGTTCATGTTGTAGGTGATCTTCGTGTTGATAAAAAAAAGCTTGAAAAAAGCCTTATTTTTGGCCTGTTTGTGTCATTATTTTACAAATTCATGGATTGCCAGAAAACTATAAATGCTTTCAAATTTCTGTCTGACAGATTTGTTCAAAAC
>JABFPB010008525.1:0-10058 GCA_022817645.1 Ceratoteleas bidentatus | reverse complement strand
GGCATATCACGGGAAGGTCCCTGGTCGGAAAGCATGTGACGCACAGTTGATGTTGTCATTCCCTACAGCTGACACGCAACTTTCGATGGATACAATTTGAATGCGGCGAGTTCGAATTCGAAGAACCCTTTTCCTGGACGCAACATTACATTTCACGTTAAATTTCACATTAAAATTCATATTAAATCTAATATTATTTTTCATATTAAATATCATATCTGATTCATCGAATCCCGATGGATACATACAAAATTCTTATCCAATCTAATATTATTTTTCATATTAGATTTCATGTTAAATAGGTTATCAATTTTGTATATGAGATTTCATGTTAAATTTAATAAAAAAAATTAAATTTAATATTAAATATTTTCAGTAGGGATCACAACCAAAACATTTGACAGATAAACAACTTTATTTGCAACGCACTACAAGGTTATACTGATTTATTTTTAACCATCGCTGCCCAATGACACTCAGTGGAACTTCGCCAAATCGGAGTCCAAACAAAATCCAGACAAATTTGACCCAAACAAAATTCCAGAATTCCAGTAAATAAACCCAACCCAACCAACCCAACAAACGCATTTTTTATCACCATCGTTAGATAATCGAAAATTCATTTTATCACCAACTCACTTTATCATCCATGTATTATTTTATTACCACCGCCAAATCATTGAAAATTCACTTTATCACAAACTCACTTTATAACCCTCTCATTTTATCAACACTGTCAAATTATCGAAAATTCGGTTTATTATTACTACTGTTAAATTACCGATCGAAGTTATTTTATCAATAACTAACTTTATCAGTCAATCATTCAATTCATATTTATTAGGTTACCGACCGAACCGAACTCGATCGATGCGTTCGACACATTCACAAACACGTGATTCTTGATACAACAATTGTTGCGTTCTTTGTTCCACGCGTTAGGGTAGTATATCACTCCAGTGCGTTAGAACGGTATTTCCGAAAACTTGCTCTTCCTCAATCGTCCGCGAAGCGGCCCGATAGTATGCGAAAAGTGAAGTGATTCTCGCCGCATCGTATTGTCTTTCTTTGTCACACACATGGACAAAAGCCGAACCGTCAGAAGGAAAGCAAAAGTCATGCAGCCATTTTCTTCAGTTCTGCTGTAAAGAGTATCACGAAGACGACCCTTCGGGCTTTGCCTCGTCGGGTCGCATTCGCGACACTTGATATAGTGAATTTCAATAAATTATAATAAATTTAGTCAATTCAGTACAATTGAAGAGCCGGATGCAAAAAGGGAATTTAGTAAATGCCCGGGGCATTTACTAAATGCCCTTCTTGCATCCGGCTCCTCAATTACAGTAAATTTTTGTTAACTATTCTTGCTAGTAACAGTGTTTCTTCTACTTCGGCTACTTCGGTGAATAATCGTTACTATTTCTTTGGCAATTATTACACTGACAGTTTTTTTCTATTCGATAATAAGATCTATAAGAATGCAGTTTATGAAATTTTATAGAAATAGTTACCATTCTTGGTAATAATTACTACCTAAAGTAATTTTTTACATTGCTGGATAGAATGTATATATGTTTACATGAGGCTGCTGTAAATTTACATTTTAACTGTATCAATTTCCAGTCATAAAAAATTCAAAATACGTTCTTCGTAAAAAAAGGTATTTGTAAAATTTATTTTATTTTCAAACGGTTTCAGATTTCCGAAGATTGTATTTCAATTATAGTGAAAAAACTTTGTAAATCTCACTTTTCATTCACAGCATGTTTAATTTCACATCTTAAAATGTCATCGTTCCCTTTTCTTGGCGTAACTGACGTATAACCAAAAATTGCGACCGAAAAATGCGAAAAGAAACACGCTTCAGCCACTCAGGCCGTCGACGAATATGACGCTAATTTGTCGCAACACTTCCAAGTGTCTTTCAAAAAGGCATCGCCGCAGCGCCTTTCATTTTTCATGCCACGTTTCTTATCGCGCGAGTTTCATTGCTCATTTCCCTTTGAGCACGTTTCATCGATCACCGAATGTTTACCAAATCTGTCCGGAAAAATGCGAAGGCACGTTTTCGAAGAAAAACAAAAATAAAAAAATCTTGATACGCGTCGTCCGAAAAATAGTCTTGTCGTTTCGCCCAGAGAAATCCCCAACGACGACGACGATGACGTTTCATTCTCTTCCGGCGTGGTGCGTCTGCATTAGCGGCGGCGCGTGTTCGGTGCCGCGATTGTGGCGAAAAAGTAGCGCTGCGCGCGATAAATCTTTCGCGCGACTTCTACGGCGACGGGCGCAAAAACGGGCGCACTTACACCGAACGAGCGACGCCGCGAAAAAATAATTTAGAACGTGTGAGATTACGACCGTTTGAGCGGAAACGCGCCGGCAGTGTTTCCGGCAAATGGCATTTGAGAAGAGGGAGGGTTTGTGCAATGAATTGATTGAAGAGTTTTCATTTGAAAAAAGAAGATGTCGACACGATTTTTGATTGAACATTTTTAACGAAAAGGACCAAAAAAATTTTTTTTTGCATTATTTTTCGTAACGAAAAAAAAATAATAAAAATAAAAAAGCATGGAACGAAGGAATTTGTTTGGTTAATCGGAAAATTGTACATTTCCATCGAGTATTTTGAATCTTTTGGTAAACATTAATTTTGTATTATAATAATTATTATATTGCATATATATTTGATGCGAAAGTATGTTACTTAATTTAATAATGTAAATATTTAATTCGCAACATTTTGTCAGTCTGGCAAAAGGGATACATCTTCTGAAAAGACTTTTTGAAATTGTAATTATTTTCCATTGAGAACAAATTGTAGCGGTGCTTTTGGTCGTAAAAGTCAGGAAATTTTACTTTAATTAAAAATGTTATAAAACTACACCAAATTTTACAAGCTCGTTCTCATCTAAATTGACATTAAATTTCCGAATTGACACAAGTCTGCTATTAATTGTAATTCTCCATAATTACTCCTACTGCAGTTGGGCAAAAACGATGCAATTAATTAACAAATATGTGTAGCAGTTTAAATCGTCGTTTAAACGAGTGACAAAATAACGCCGCGCTCGCATATTTGCTTTATCAAATGAAACAATTTGACAGCGAAATGCTTTTTTGTCGCGCACGAAATTCGCCGAAAATGAAATGTACATATTATAAGAGCGAGTTCCGCGTGGTATTCGTTTTTATCGCTGTTTCCCTATACCCAATACCGTCGATTTTCACCCGTTGCAACCGTTAAAATTTGCGATTCGTTTCGTTCTCAGCCAAAAGAGAAATAGTGTTTCCAGAACAGCCTAACAACACTCAACGTATCGAACAACACTCAATAATTTATCCTGAGCCACCGAGAAAACACAGCAAAACTTTACAAAAACCCACTCTACCCTTTCACCAGCACTCCAAGACACTACTTCGACATTTTCCTCCGACACGTTCCCCTTTCGATACTAATTAATTACCCCCTCCCTCCCCCGCGACGAATAATTCTTCCCAATTAATTATCCCGTACCGATAATACATTATTCATAACTCGAACGAGCTGGCTCCTTTCTGATTAATTAGTCCGAATTATTCACCAACATTCATTTCCTGACGATTATTTTCAATTAATTATTCCGAATTAACAATCGCGCCCATCCATCTAAATGACCCGACTTCATTTCGGTTAGACGAAAGCTTCGATTCTATTTCACCACGAGAAAAAATCGCCGCATTCAAACTCCGCCGAAATGCTTGTCAAACTGAAACGCTATTAGGAAAATAACATATGATTTCCGCCGAGCATTCTATCGTCATTAAGATAAAGACATATGACCTCCGCCACATGTAAAACGGAGTTTAACTAATTAGATAATGAACCATCTATAATTCAGAAAAACTGCTGGTGCATTGAACTAACATATTTGGTTAAACAAAGGAAACTGAATATACTTTATTATAACTTAAAATTTTTCTGATTATATTGAACCTTCCACGTTCAAACGTAGGTACTGTTTTGAATTGATTCAAATCTTAATCAAATTTGAATCGATGCATGAACTGTTGATGCTTGCATTCAGTTTCGAGGAAAAACTCAGTTTCGAGGAAAAACTAGTTAAGTCAATTTTTTTGTGATTGTGAGCTAGTTGCGTTTAAAGTTTTAAAAGTAAACTTTTGCATTTTTACATCAATCTTCTTTATGTTTATTGGATACCATTTCTAATGCAAAATAAAGGTAAAATGTAATGTTTAAGTAACCAAATTTAAATGTAAGTTTTCCTATGTATTTTGAATTCAAATGAGTTTTTTTTTAATTCAAAACTTATTTTGAATTCAAAACAGTTCCCCTTAAGGGGAACTTAACTGGATATTCCTCAACACTGGTGCACTTAACTGGTATTTCCTCTAAAATGGCACTTCACTGGTTATGTTTTGTCAAATATGAGCAAAATGTACACCAGGTAATAACACTTCGACGTTCCCAAATGAAAATATACATAAAAATATATCAATTTCCGCTCTTAACCAAATTTGTCAAAAAATGTGTCTTAACTGGTTTTTCCTCAAAACCACAGATATATATGCAAATAAAAAAGTTGTGTTTGTATATATATTTTGCGAATGCATTTTTTTAGTGCAAGTGTAGGCGGATCTTTTTCAGTGAATAGTCTTTGAAAAGACTGTTGATGAAATCTAGGTTGAATATTTTATCTTTGGGGAAAACATTGTATAATGTGTTTATTCTATTGTTGCAATTCTTTTCTTCGTTTTTGTATAAAAAGTCAGGATATCCATCCTCAAAATCTATTTTCATCAGATTTTGAGATGAGATAAGAATTATGTTATGATCATATATCATATATATATATAAGATCAAAATGGTTTTGAATATTTAGTAGTTAGAGTATTATTTGACAAGAATCAGAGATGATGTTTTTTTTCAATATGGAAGTAAATAAGGAAATAAGAAATAAATTTCATGGTATTGAGAAAAAGCTAATTTTGGGGGAGGGGAGGAAATTAAGCTATGCATTGAATCCGATATATTTATTCAACAAATTTTATTTGGTTAAGCCAAAAATGTGTTTTATGATACAATTTTGCATAATTTTAAAACTGTAATCAGTTAGCGAACTTTTTGATTAGGAGAAAAAATATTTTTGTTTTCACCATACAAAATATAAATGGTAATATTTCAAATCATAAATATTTAGTCTCTATCCACATAGATAATAGAAAATAAATCTACTCAATTTAAATCTACAGTTTTATTACAATTAGGTAACTGTAAGTTTTGTTGAAATTATGTAAACTGAGGCTGAAGTTAGACGTGATGACTTGGTATTTTTCAAAACTTAACATTGCTTTTAGAATGACTTGACTTGAAAAAGTCTAATAATCTGTTTTTTTCTATCCCTGGATTTTCTTTCAGATACACTGAATTGAGAAATGTTATGATTTCCATAAAAAAAATATATTACTGATATTTTAGCAATATCTGCTTTGTCACACGAGCTGACCAAACAGTGACTCCCATAAGACAACCATAACTTCCATTATAGGTGATCTCAGGACTTTTTAAAATAAACTGATAACTTCCCTATATGCTCTGATCACTTATTGACAACAAATATTGACAATTTTGGGAAGATTGAAAGCGGAGAATGTTTGCTATTT
This sequence comes from Ceratoteleas bidentatus, assembly GCA_022817645.1. Taxonomy (NCBI): domain Eukaryota; kingdom Metazoa; phylum Arthropoda; class Insecta; order Hymenoptera; family Scelionidae; genus Ceratoteleas; species Ceratoteleas bidentatus. Next base: position 4,394 of record JABFPB010008525.1, on the reverse strand, counting down.
GAACATTTGAATCAAAGTTTGTATTTTATTGGATTCCAAATAAATGCAATATAACATGAAAAACTCAATAATGGTAAAATATATCAAAGTAATTTGTACACTGTTCAAATATTTATTGCGATTTCTCCTTTTAGCACAAATTTTCATAAGGATTGAAAATCGTAACTACATTATTTCGGACGGTTTGTTTATTTAAGAGTCAGATGTGGGTCACAAGTTGGTCATATGAGAATAACTAAATATTCTCAAACTAGTGGGTTACCTGTCTATTTTTAATAAAATTTTGTTTATCAACTATTCCAAGATTATTTAAGAAATATTTTTAAACTTACCTACTTAAATACTTGCTGTTGCATTTGTTAATTCATATTAATGTTGAAAGAATCAAATATTAATTCTCTTCAAATTAAAAACTGTAATAAATAAAGATTCAGATTATTTTGCAAATTTATTGCCAAATGGACTTATGACAATTTGAAATGAATAAAAATATTTATTCAAGAATCTAATTATTGTCAATAAATTATCTATGATTCATATCTACACAAAATGTCTTCTTTTTCTTATTTTTATCATTGCGAAAAAATAATTTGAACTATGGCAGATGTGACAAGGAATTTACAATTTGAATACATGAAATGAATTCTGAATTATTTTTATTCATAATAAAATGCTGGAAATGTATATGGAATGCTGGAAATTAGAAGTTAAAAATTGTACTTCCCGTGGAATAAAGAAAAGTTGCAGATTGTTCTGGACTGCGAATATAGAACGTATTCAGTACTAATATAATAAGCATTCTGCATCTATTACAAAGTGGTTTTTCTTTTTCAGAATATAATTTAATTTATGTGTTTTTGAAATAAAAAGTCAACAAATTGTAAGAATGCAATAATAATTGTTTTCTTTATCTCTGAGTTTAAATCCCATCAGAATTTTGAAGCAATATAGGCAGAGTACTCAATTTATCACATATTCGTATCATAAAATACATATAATATTATATTATACTTTTGCAAATATTACTTAGATATAATTTCCAATTTTTCCTTATCGCGAATGCTCCGCCCCCTGCATTTCTAGCTCCGAAGTGGAGTTTAGGGGGTGAAGTTGCATGAAAGAAATCGACAATATCTTTGATATGAGGGGCCGTGCCCTTTTAAATATTAAATACTGTAATAACCTTACTTTTAATTAGATTCTAAGCATGGGAATATTATTCTTAGTTAATCAATCTATAAATGAAGTCCAATCCTGTTTCAAATTAAGACACTCTTGTTTGAAATAAACTGAAGTAAGACAAACTATTTCGTCAAAATAAGTATTTCCTTTTAATGTAAATAGTCTTAATTGTTTAACTCAAAACTAAAATAAAGTAAAATATACAAATAAAATTGTAAAAGCTTTCAATGAGAACATTAAATAAAATGTGAGAGTGAAATGTACTTAAACATAGTATAAATTTACATTTTAAATAAGCCTTTGATTAAATGATTATTTAAATCAAAGAATATTAATCAACATTAAATATGTCTGCTTAGGATATATTTTAAGCAATTTACGTATATGACAATGTTCATTCTATTAAAATATACAATATTTAGAACCAAAATTGACCTTACTCCCATTTTTCACTAAAATCTCTCCTCCATTTTCCTCTTATTTACCAAGACGTTCTCGACCTTCTGACCAACACTTTTCTCCCCCGAATCAGAAAACAATCTTATTGACAAAAATTACCAGTTGATTACACAGTGTCGCGTTAATTGGACACATTAGCGAGATTTACTGCGACACTTTGATGTGGATTTCGCGTCGTCGTTTTCTCCAGCGATGTCCATTGTAACCGGCCAAAGGGTTCTTAGAGCTCGGGGAGGCGAAACCATAGGGGTTTTCAATTAAAATCGGCTTATCAATTACATCAATGTGATCAGTTAGGCATAAGCTAACATTCGTTTATTGATCTCCCGAATCAAGTTGCTCTCGAACCGTTATTGATAAAGCTTCTCATATTAAAATGCCCTTCTGTGCTGATTATGCGCTCAAATGAAAACGCTTTCGGCGGAGGCCTCAAAACTCGCGTCTGCAGTTTTGTTGCTCGCGATTGGATCGTCGGCGTTTGTACAATTGTACGCTAAACTAATCGATAGTGGGCGTAAAAATCGCTGATACAATGCGATGGAAAATGATATTGGACGATAACGAGTCGAGCGGGAGATAGTAAGGCAAAATCGGTGAGAAGAGCCGCAGCTTTTAATTAAAATGTTATCTGCTTAGAATGAGGAGCGATTACGGCTCAGCTATTGCTTCTTATCTCGCGTGTTTGATTAATTTTTCTGCCGTTCGAATCGGTTAATGTTTTAAACTCACGGTGTTCTGGTTACCAGGTTATTTGAAACTGAATTATGATTTTTTTATCGTTTCATTGATTGAGAATGAATTAAGTGCAGGTTCATTTTAATTTGCTGTAGTTTGTTTCAATATTGTTTCAATCCATACTGAATTCTCTGAAAATACCAAAAATGGGACATTTTAATTTTTTTCTGAATGTTAAATAAAAAATATGACATTTTTATGTTTAAAATCGTTTTTGATATTTTTATTTCTTTTTTAATTTGTGTAATTTACAATAAACTTTTGATAATCAATTAATTTGGAGACACCACTATAATTGACAGGGAGCTAAGCTTGGTGCTTATGTTGCATATTGAAAAGTAGCTCGAGTTAAAACTGTATTATGAGGGCGCAAGTAAGCATACGACATGTGAATGTAGCCAATATGAAAAGAAATGAACCGAGGTGGTAATGTGGGGTGATATTGTATATTGCGACCGGATGAGTGGAAAAAAGTAAGGGTGCGCACTTAGCCAGCAGCCATGCATGACAAGTCCAGGTGCTTGCTTAGCATGCGACTTTCCACAGTTCCGGCGTTTCCAGCGCCAAAGCCACTGACCGCTGGAAATTTCGGTACTCGAACCTACACCGTTACTTTATTTATTTTTTTCAAGCACAGCAATGAATTCGTGTTTAGAGAGTCATTTGCTGTCAAAGACAGCCTTTGCAGTTTGACATTCCGAATAAACTTTGCCGAAAATTGTATCGAAAAAGCGTTAGTTAAGAAATTAATATAAAAAATCGAACTTCGAGCTGAATTACTACTAGTATTCATAAATAATTCATAAATAATAATAAAAACAGTCATTGAAATGTTGTTATGTCAATGAATAGGAAATTCATATTTATTATACCAAGAAACAATCAAATTAATACTATAAAGAAATAATGAAACATCATTAAATTAATAAAAACATCATTTTTTCACTTGGAACCCTAAATATACGGCCCTTCTTAGGGGAACTGCCTTAAAAATGTTATCTTTTAAAAATTGTTCCACCGAAAAGAGTTAACACCAAGTCAGGCAACTTGCGGGATCGCATAACCTAATTAGCCGAGATTAAGCCGGGTCCGAAAGTAATCAATTTTGATAAAGTAGCGTGCGTAAAAAGGCGCTAGACAATGCACCCGGGAAAGAATGCTTTCGGGCGCTCGCGATCTGAAACAGGAGTATAGGCCCGGAAGATTTATTTCAATACAGGTGTTGTCTCCTGGGCAACACCCTTGCTAAAACCTGACCGTGGACCGATCGCGTCGCTTGCCAAGGTTTATTAGCCGGCGCACAAAGGAGTTACAAACTTGCCAATATTTATTACATTTTTGCCTATTCATCTCGCCGGGGCTCGTCCCGGCTATCGCTGCTCCACTACACTTCAGCCAACCGGGCGTAATTAAGAAAACAGGTTACACCCGAACGTTTTCCTCCTGTAATTGGACCGTTATTCGCCCTGTCGTTTGTAGCTCTTCGTTGCAACAAAAGAAGGTCCGAGACAATTAGACAGTTTTCACTGTACTGATTTTCGGTAACTGATAGGCTTCGCTCAGCCAATGCAAACACAAGTGTTTTATAGTAAAACACTTTCTGTCTCCAGTTTTAAAACACATTTTAGCGTTTGAATTGTAACCTATCTTTTAAATGGTAAAACACTTTGTGTGTATTACCAATGTGCTTTAAGATAAAACACATTGGTTAAACACTTAAAGTGTTTTACCATTTAAAAAATAGGTTAAAATTCAAAACGCTAAAATGTGTTTTAAATCTGGGGTCAGAAAGTATAAAACACTTGTTTTTGCAGTGTAGTTACCGAGATTCAGAGACATTTTTTTGTATTGGATGAAAGTGTAGAGAGAAGATGTTTGTGTGATGTTGAGTATTTTGATACTAGGTGGCGCTTCGTAGGATTTTGCTCGCTATTGTAGCTGTTAAGGTGATGTCGAATGGACTGAGCAACTCTGAATCGGCCATTTCACATCAAACGTGATATATTTACAATAACTCA
>JABFPB010008524.1:0-10060 GCA_022817645.1 Ceratoteleas bidentatus | reverse complement strand
GCAGATTTTCCCGATAGGGGCCACATCGATTCCATGCGTGACGTACCCGATCACAGCCCCATCAATTTCTACTAGGGATATACAACATATCTTTTTTACATGTGTCAGATACATATTTGTCACACATTTGCCACATATACGTGACACATGAAATAGAAGCTCCTACATAGATGTTACATTTATGTTTGTATAAGTGGCATACATGAAACAAATGTTCCCTACATACAATGTTTGCATGCAATGTCAATACCAACTTTTGTACAGCAAACTTCGCAAATGCAACTCAAATAGGTTCCCTTTTATAAATAGAAAGTGAAACAAATTCGCTGTTAATCTTAAAATTTCTTTGCTTTCAATAAAGCATAAAGGTTGCAGTTCCAACAGGAAGATATGTCTTTTACGTTTCATAAATGGCTTCGTAGATGCGCTGGCAATTTAAGAGTCGCGATATTCAAGTTCACTGATTGAAGGAGAAAGCTTGCAACAAATATACCTGTCATTCGTTGTATCTGCAAATTGCAAATCGATTTACGTAACTCGATCAATCTCGGAAGATGCGAGCAGCAGTCTCGATAATGTCTGATAATTATTCGCCGACCGAAAAGTTTTTCTACTGTTTGTATTCCAGCAGAAAAAAACAGGCTTTTAAAAAAAATGTTCAGCTCGTGAGTATAGCGTGTACACTGGATAATTTACGGAAAACGCAGTCTCATCTATATGCAAATAAGGGTATGCCGAGATAAACTTCGTTCGTATATAAGTATGTTACCCAACTCGCTGAATGTGAATCAACCTTTGTCTCCGCGATGCAATTTTTAAGGAATATAAGTACCATTTTTTTAGCCTAGGACACATAGAACAAAAACCAAATATGTCGGTAGTACACACATGCACAAACGATTTTCAGCTTAGTAAAATCGGAATTTCTAGAAGAATATTTTTTATTTTGAACAAAGTCGTGTATCTTAAAATGCTGATGAAAATGAGTTCTGTGATTTCATTATGTTAATTTTATCCAGAAAAAATGTGACCAAAAATGTTCGAATCGGGAATTGGATAAGACGACTGATTTATAAACTTTTATACGTAGTAAAATATGTGAGCATAGCCATAAAATAAAAGAAGTTCTGTATGACCATCAAATATCATAACTTAGATGAAATTGTGATGATTCACGAAAAATAGCGCAGCCGATGTGTAATAATACAGAACGACAGATAAAAACACTATAAAATCAATTAAACCATGATTAACTGTACATTCAATAGCGTGACATAACATAAAATAAAATCTACGTATTATAATATCATTTATGAATCGTTTGTCATGTTTGATGTCCTGCACGACAATATAAAACATTTTTATAGATTTATTTCGTAATAAAAGAATTTAGATGGAGCGTTCACTCGTGTCGACTAGTCGCTAAACTTTCAAAGATGCAATGACACAAATGGAGTTTATCGGACGTATAGCGTACAATTTTTGTTACTACCATTTCAATAAAAAATGAACTTAATCATTGACCGTACATGGTGTTTTTTGTACAACTACATTTCTTCCGAGTCATTTCTTTCCAAGCCGTCAAATTTTCAGAAAAACACGAGACATTTCGCAATTTGGCGCACATTTTACACGTAAAATAATATGCACGGTTTCGAACATTCACGTCGCAATGTAAAGGAGTCTAAGTTACAATTTAAGTATAAGACGAGCGCAGTACATGCCGAGGCGAAGAAGCAAAGCAAGAGGAGGAGTCAAGTTGTTTATTTGATGGCGCCATAAAAGGCCTCTTTATGTTTATCTCCCATTTAAAACGCTCGCATAAAACCAACGACTGCACACAAACCATCGAATGACCATAAATCACTTTGCACAGCGATCTCGCGTCTCCTTGATTTTTGGCAGAATTTTCGAGCCGCGCACGCGCAACTGTCATCGTGCACGGTGATAAAACTTCGAATGCCACTTTAAAGAATTTCCAACAAAAACAGGTTTCGGCTGACATTTTTATTTCGCCCGAAGCAAGTCGTTTTGATTTTACAAGCGGTATACAAACAATCTGACATATGTGTAACATGCATCGTCACTTTTTGCATAATCTGAATAAAATCGAGTCTTCGAAGAAAATTGTGGCATTGAAAATGACGAAGGCTTCCTTGAACGGATCAGTCATTTCAGAATAGAACACTTCCCTTTATGAAAATTATTATTCCTGTTTCCGAGGAAAGGTACAGTCGGTGCTTCTATCGGCATTTTTACACGTTGAAAGGTTTTTTTCATTTTATTACGGAATATTGCGTCGTTCAGGTAAAAAGCGGGAAACGCGGAAGACGGTCATCGTTTAGTCTGTCCTTGGCGTAACAACCCTTCTTTTTAAACTCTGTCCTTGACTCTAATAAAACTACAACGCAAGTGTCCCGCGTGACCAAAAACTGTCATAATAGTGAAAGGTGCTCGGACGTTCAATATTAAATATGACGGAAAAACTTCATAAATAATTTATCAGTTATTTGGATATTTTCAGTGTCGCACGAAAAGACCGAAAATTGTTTCCGATAAAGCAACGACTACAATTGAAAGGTATTTATCGAATTTTTCGACACGAGCTTACAAGTCATGGTGAATCTATTATCGAATTCAAGGAAACGAATTTTTACCGGAAGTAAATTGCTTTTGCAGGTATTAGGTGATAATTTGCCGGCATCGCATGGTTGACGGCGATTACTGAAGTTCAGAAGTCAGCGAACAGATATGTCTGTCAATGCAGACGTCCACGATTTGAATACATAGCCAGCGCTGTCGATAAATCTTGTCCTCGTCTAATGGCAATTAGCGATTATTCGATATTTATGATGGCTTTCGAAAATCCTTGCAGCAGGGTTTTATGACTTGCTGTCAGGTAAAAAAAGTTCGAACTTCACGGAAAAACCTCGGATGGGCGATCAGCAGCGCCGAAGCCGACCTTGTAAAAAATCAATCCTTTTTTCTTTCTGGATAAGTCGCGAAAGTAATAATCGAGGATTGATGTTGCTAGTTTTCTAATCGTTTTATAGTTTCCGTTCTGTATGTTCTATATACACAGTATATAGAACAGTAAATTTAAACAGTAAAAACGATATAAGCGGATCTTACTTTACTAGTCAATTCATATATTAATTTAAAAAAATATGTCTCACAAGCTGATGCATAGCTACTTCATTTTCGATAGTGATTTAGTAAGCAGATTTAATGTAATTGAACCAAAGATAGTGCACGGAGAAACAAAATATTAACGAATTATTTATCACTCACCGTCCAGACTTGCAAGACATTAAAAATCATTGCACAGTTTGTTAAATATTCATAGACTACAACTAAAATAAATGATCAGTTCCTTAAAAACTAATCTCCTGTTACGTATACACAAATTGTTTGACAAGTTAACCTAGTAGAATTTAATTTTCTTCAGATTAGTATTTGTTTTCTTTTAGTTCTTACATTTTTTTAGTTTTTTTATATAAAATTAAAATTAATGAAAGGACAACTAAATTATTTTCAAGGTTAATAAAATTTCGTTAATATTGAAAATATTAATATTATTTCTAGTTTCGAGTTTAGTAAACAGTTCATTAAAAAGTTACAAAGTATTCAATTGAAATTAAAAACCACTGCTTTTCGATGTAAGATTTTATTTTTCTCCGTGTGTGCTTGTGTATATACTTTGCGCATATATTTCCCACAATTGTGGTAACAGTTCCTACACTCTATAGCTGTCCACATGTTTATCATTAATTGAAGCAACGACCATTGCAATCGTGGCTGCATTCGTGAAATATTTATCTCCGTTTAGGTAAATCAGATAATATGTTCAGGCAACCGAAATTACATTAAAATATTAATCTTAAGGAGGTTCCTTAGATATACGAAATAAATTCCAAGGAATTTTGTGGCGATTATTATTATTATTATTTCATTATGGTTTAGTGCACTATTGAAGTAATTATATACCAAACGTTAAACATCAACATGTGACTATTGAATCCATTACTTATTTTATATTCTCATAAATGATCACACCCTTTTATTATTAATAACATAATCATTAATAACATAATCATCATTCTCAATATTCATTTGAAAACGATAAGATTCACAAATTTAAACAGAATTCATCAATTTCCCCTTAATCCAAAGTACCGTAAATGTCATATAGTCAATGCTGAACTGTTTCAGATAAATTAAGAACTATTCAAAATTAAAAAAAGGCAAAATTAATGACATGAAATATATCCAACACACTTTCTAAGCTACCTTCATTTCTTCAGATTGTAATTTTTTAATTGTTTCGATCATTAATTATCGGTAGTTACTTCAGGACTTGAATTGCAAAATTGCTAATTGTTATTTGAAATAAAAGATCCGAACGAGGCAACAAGTGTTGGCGTAGGTCGTGCACGATATGCAAGACAGACAAGTTGGTATCACCGTCCCCAGAGATAAACGCCTACCATAAAAACAGCAGATGCAAATAAAAGTGGACGTGACGAGGAGGCTGCATGATGGGTAGGTGGTAAAATTGCGGGTACGCCAAGGTCGCGGGTCCAACGTTAAAAAAGGGTTGATTTGTCTTGGTTTTACAACCGTCTTCAAGGACACGACACGGTCAACGATTCCGGCAACCCTTGCTTCCGGAAACTTCCTGCAGGGTTAACAGCTTCGGCCTTATTCAAGCCCAAGCACGACACTTTTTTCTCGTTCTTCTTCTCTCTCTTTTGTGTGGGTCCATGAAAAGACGATGCTGTTACTTTTTACGAGGGTGTAACGGCGTCTTGTTTGTTGAGGACCTTGGATCGTAAAGGGGTAATCAGCCCTTCTTCTACGGGACCTTGAGTTAAATTACTCAGCTCTGCGTCTCGTAACACTCCTTCCATACTACCTGCAGTATTATCGTCATTTCAGTTTCGAAGTTTGCCTACGATAGATGTGATCGTTTTTCACGGATCCCGGAAACTTGGACGACCGAGTTTATCCAGTTTGGCTCATACTGAGTGATTTTGTTCGTGCTTCGACTGTGATCGGTGATACGTGGAGATGCATAGTGGAAGCAAGTGTGCGATAGTTTAAGCAATTTTCATTAATTTTATAGTTAATTTTAATCGTAAGCAGTGTGCGAAATGGAAATACAACGAGGTGCAACATGAAACATACGTTGTTCATTACGAAAAATTAGACGGAAGGACAATGGCAAGTAAAAATATATATAATAATAAATAAATTGTGATAACATATGGTGAAAATAAGTATGATAATCTAAAGCTAATTGATATGTTTATTGTCATGGTCAATTTACGAAAATATGTGAATTTTTACGTAAATTGAACATGCTTTGTGAACATAGTTTCTTTGCAATTCAGTGCAAGGTTAGGTGTTGCAGTTTTATTTTTTAGGTGTGCTATGTTTTAACCCTACAGTGTAAAAAAATCAATTTTACGAAATTTTACGAAATAATTACGGACTTTTACGAAAAATTCGGAAAATATTCCACATGCAATGTAAAAGAGGTGTATTCCGAAAAATATGACGGAATTTTCCGCGTGAATTTTACGTTTAAAGTATCGTAATATTCCGAAAGAAAGAAAATCGCGTAGATAGTGAAATCTTTCGAAATCTTATTATCGAAAATGTGGATTCATAACGCAGTCTTTCTGAGTCAGCATCAACTCCTTGACCCAATTCGTGGCTTAATATCGCTGACATCTCGATGAGCTGTTTTTTCTGAATTTCTGATCATCCTGTGTAACATGTGCGTCGCATATGAGTTCGAATTTTCCGCGTTGACTGGTGTGAAACCAGCAATTGCTACGCCGTCGAATTTCATACGAGTTTTCTTTTTATGTGGTTTCGTTTTATGGGCTTTTTCTTCAAAAGAATTTAGAGTTTGAGTTCCGGTAGCACTTAACTCTTTCCAGATCATATGTTATTCAGTGAAAAATATAAATGTCATATTTCTTTTCCTGAGTTGCTTTTATATTTAATATAAAAGCGAAATAAAATGATATTTTATATTTAATATAAATATATTTTTTATATAAAGTAAATACTTCTTATATAGTACACAAATGTGCAAAATTGTTTCTTGGTGTATTCTACATTCCATACTGTTCTATACTTACCAATAAAAAATACGAACGCTTATCTATCAAGTAATTTTAAAAACACGATATTAAATTTCTTAAAATGAAATTATGATAATTAACATTTTCTTCCACCACGTATAAATATTCATTCCGCATGTGTTCCTGGCTCCCCAAAATTCAATAAACTCATTTCATTAATTTGGCAAACCGTTCATCCTGTGTGGTCTCACTGTTGCTTGTTTTCGGTACAAGTAATTGCGACTTCGAGTTGAATATTTTCTGATTATTAGCTGTTTCATACTTTCGAACTTCTGAAAATCCCATTTCATAATGCAAGTCATTAGTACGTTAAATAACGTCTGCGGACATCGTGCTTGTTTTTCTTTCACATAACATAACCAATGAAATCGAGGACTGACGTGCGTTTTGTATCTTCACTCGATGCTTTTAATTTATAATTCGTCCTTTGGAACGCAAATACCCATGTTTGATACTCAGAAGTTCCTATCGTCGTTTCCTTTTGTGAAAATGATTCGTCTTTGACACAAAAATTCGAAGAATTCATGACCACCATTTTCTGTTCAAAGAATATAAACTTGATCTATTCACAGAAAAGTTGAGATTTTTCGAAAACATTTATATTTCTTTAAAAACAAAATATATTTTTCAAACTGTTCGAATTGCTTTCATCATATGTGCACATACATTTTCGTTTCATACCGATGTAGCTCGACTTTAATTGAAGACAATTGAATCATTTATTTTGGTAGCAGTACATCAATCACAATTCAAATGTAGTCGTTGCTTTTGTCGTTCACGTCTGAAATACTTCAGACTTATGCTGAGAGGAAAATGGCGCACAAACATTTCAGTCATTTGAAATACAAATGGCGTGCGTTGCTTTCGCGGCGCTTCATTTTCGTGGCCATATAATTTTTCGCGCCACAATTCGACGCGTGGTGCGGTATATTATTAACCCAGTCGATTCGAGTGCGTATGTTAAACTCGTCCAAAGACTAAATTAACGTTACCGCCTGACTTATGAGAACTTAGACCGAACTGAACGTAAAATTACCTCTCTGACCATAAAACTACCGCGGCTTGATTAGTTTCAATTTACAAAGCAAATTATTGCGCGGCAACGAATTCTTCTTTCTGTCAAAGTTCGCGTTTATCCGTTAAAATTGGCTCGAATGTCGACGTAATATATGTAAAGTGCTCGAATAGAGGCATTTGCATGAGAGTGCGCGATAAAAGCGAAGACATGATTTGCTTCGAATTCGCGATCTTTCGTACACGCTGTGTTTAATGTCGGCAATGGTAAGTAACGCTCGTAAACGGTGATAAACGAGGCCACCGGATAATTTACATTTTCATAACCCTAACTGTCTAAAGAGTTTAATACTAATGGACCTCTCTCGCTGATAATATCGAAAGAATGAACGTCGCTCGTTATAGTTGCCGCTCAAAGGAACATACGGCGAAATTTTCACGAGTGCTTTGGTTAGCAGGCTAATGCGTGTCTCTAGATTTATTCATTTAATTTATTTGGTTAAGTGCATGAAACTGCGGGGCATTGGCCATATAATAACAACTTTACAGTGTCAATCTAGTCTGAAGTTCCGCGGAATTAGTTTTTGTGGGTAAGATTAACGTCGTGTAAATAGGGATCAGTTAAGTATAGTAAGAAGATTATTTACATTTATATTTTACATTTTATATTTTACAAATAATAAGTATTTGTGGATAAATATAAGTTGTCCTATATATCAAACTCACATAACCTCTCACCCGTATCGTGACGGAAATTTTTCAGACCAATCTACAACCTATCGTTGCCAATTTTTCCCTAACTAAAATCTTTCCTCTGCTACGAACAAGTAAACGTAAACAACTTTTTGCGTCGCGCAAATTCTTCCAAAACTTTTTCAGACTGGGTCGAACAGTCGAATGTTTATATAACGATCGAACCGAGTCGAGAAGAAACCCACTGCTATGTTAATTCTGCATTATGCAAAGACCGATTAAATTCCAGATTTTAATTGTACGTTGGTAAATGGGCGCCGATAAGCCGTCCGATCGTTCCACGATTTACGATTGTTGCTCGCGACGTGGAGTCTTCATTAAGATAAGTTTTTCCGGGGACAAAAGGATTCGACGCTCGAATTCACGGGCCTTTAATTCGGGGCGGAAAGCGTCGACAGAAACCCATGCGAACAGACGGCATCGTCGCAATACTCGTTCTGAGTGCCTTTTTCGAATGGCGCTTCTCACTCTCGTCGAGTTACCCTAGTCACTGCAGATCGTCACTTGTTGGACGCCATGCTCCGCTCGGTTGTTCGCGAAGGGCGGCTCGCTGGCACACAACACGTAAAAGTCTCATGCACACGCAACTTCCTCACGGCACACGCCCACGGTCGCACACGCCCAAACCAACACATAGACACGCCGGGAATGTTGCCGTTGCGGTTAGCCTGGGACTCGTTCAGCAACTCAAATCCGGATTCGTTCAACGGATTGACCAAGATGGCTCGGCCGCGCCACGACCCAATGCTGCCTCGGAACGATCGTTCACTTTGTCTCCGATCGGAATTCCGTCATTTTCAATTATACTCCGTTATGAAAACGCCGATTTGCATTTACACGGAACTTACGGACGGTCCGGCCGATAAATAATGCAACCGTCTGGCGTCCCAATATGGACTGCGACGGCTTTTTGTTCGCGTCACTTGTTCGACTAGAAAAAACGAAACATTTTCGACTGCGTGTTAACGTCGGCGAATTGAAATCGTGACTTGTCTTGCAAATTCGGGCATTGTAAACACAAGCAATGACAGTTTTGACGGTGGGAGAAATTGAGTATGTGGGAACGCGTTAACCCTTTGTTGATACTGACTTTTTTACTCGTGTTTTTCGAACTGTTGTGCGTGTTAAAGCAAGTTTAATCACTGGCTGAGTATTATTACGAAGGTACAATGAACGAAATATTGCGGGGTTGACCGGAATAGAGGTTGTGAGTGTGTAATCATTATTTATGTTGGACGAGACGTTGAATAAGGTGAAGAAACTGAGATTTGAACGTAAACGGCTAAATCGAAATGAAAGGAGAGACGTAAAATGCAAGTAATAATAATTCGATGCAAGATCTATGTATTCCTTGGAGTGATAAGGGAGAGTTAAATTTAGTATGTTGTAATGTGATTGATATAAACGCGATACGTAAAAAGTATATCTGCCATTTTTGAACGACGATGAAGATTGGCTTATCTACAGATGGTAGTAGAAATTATTACATTACGAACGAACTATTCGAAACTTTGAAGAACGATTTAGAATTATCTTAATGGAAATAGTTTTCAAGTAATAGGAAGTGTTTCTTATCTTACTGTCATTTTATGGCAGGCACTCTTATTTCAATGTGTTATTCTTATTATACATATATGTTATAATTAGTCGTATGATCAACAGAAATCGTTGAAGAAATAAGAAGAAACACGTTTCATTGCGATACATTGAATACTGTTTAAATTGCTGTGATTTTATATATATTTCGTACTCGAGAAGATTGTTTCAGTTTATAACCAGTTTATAACCAGTTTATAACCAGTTGGACAAAATTATATGGGTCCTGAGTGGGCCCCATGAGCTCTCGTCCAGTAGAGCACGCCCAATTTGGTACCTATATAGGACCAATGTAAGCACATGCTGCTCATTCAGTGGGCCCCATCCGGGACCCATGAAGGATTACTAATAAGAACCGATTTGGAGCCCATGAGGGCATGTCCCATTGGATATGTCCATGAAAGCCCATCGTGTACCCACATCGGCATACCCCCTTGGGACCAATGAGGGTCATTGTTGGCAATTCTTCATGGGGCCATCGTGCGGCCTACCGAAAACCCATCGTTTACCAACATTGGCCCTCAATGGGCACCCCGTTACAT
>JABFPB010008523.1:0-10053 GCA_022817645.1 Ceratoteleas bidentatus | reverse complement strand
TCACTTCTTTTTGTGAGATCGGGCTCACGGAGCAGGCGATTTCTCCAATGTCCCCTGGAAAGAAATTATTATTAATTGTTAATGACATTAAGGGGTTTGTCATGCTCTACAAACAGCCCTCAACCAAAGGGAGAACCTTCACCGATTGGGCCACGATGCGCGCGTTTCAACAAAATGATTGGAAAGCTAAATCCGTGTACCCGTGCGTGATTCTAAGCGGCTATTGGCTCGCGTTCCATCCCTTTGTGCCTTCGTGTGACTATTGAATTGGATTTAAAGGGGTCAGAATGACTGTTTTGGGGCTCCGTGCTTCCGTGCACGTTGAGGTAAACAAAGAAAATGAAAAAAATCGCTATTCCTCGTGTCCGTGCGAGTTATTACGGCGAATAGGAGGAGATGGCTTGGGTTTAGTCAAAGAAATTAAATATGCTGGGTTCGGTGTAAACCTTCACGGTATAAAAGAAAAGAAAGAAATTAGAAATCGTGCGTTTCTACACGAGGGAGGGGCTATATTATGCCTCCGTGCGCCTGTGTACTCTGAGAGCAATAAAACTTATCAATAATGGGGTTCCATGTGGGCCTGCACGGTAAAGAATTTTAGAAGTCGTGCGTTTCTGCACGAAGGAGGGGTTATTCCCGGTTTCCGTGTGCCTGTGCACGCTGATAGAAAGTAAAACTCATTAATAATGAGGTTCCGTGAATGTCTGCACGGTAAAATTTTGAGGGGCGTGCGTTTCCGCACGTGGGAATGGACCTTGGTGCTCCCGTACGTCCCGGGCACGGTGAAGCGAAGCAAAACTGGCCCTAGGCTAATCCCGTGTACCTTGGCACGGCTAGGGATGTGTATTTCTACACAATAAGGTAGTGGAATTGAGTTCCGTGTACCCGTGAGGCGAAAATAGGAAGTTTCACGCTCACCGATCCGACGACTGCGCCACGCAGAGGGAACACACACACACACACCTCTACTAATCCCGTTATTCGCGACCCGATATACCTCGCGCATGCATCCGTCGGTTCCCTCGGGGATGCCTACATCCGTGCACCCTTGTAGGTTCAATCAGCCAGGGACAATCTTTCCAAAGCGCACCCGCGTCGATTTTGCCCTCGGAGGTGTGATTTTCAACACGTCTCCAGTGCACGGTTTCACGGGGAGTAGGGTCACCGGTTGAATCTCTGGCTACGAGGTTTCGCCTGGATTGTCATTTGCAAGACTGCCCGACTCACCTCTTGCTTTGCCAGCTCGAGATCAACTGACTCTGCTGCTACTTGGTTGCCCTTACATAGGCACTTCTGACCAATCACACGCTTTCCCGCGTGTATATTATTTCCCGCACGACTTGTTTTTCCGCTTGCCGGCCAATCATATGTCTTTACGTCACATCACCGGATTTTCTCGTTTCCCGCCAATCCATGCCTTTTTGCGCTATTTTTCTAATTATCTATTATTTTATTATGATTTATTATTAGTTTTTACGGTTATGTTATTTTCAATATGCCTTTATACTTTTATAGGTTAACTTGTAATTTCATCATTGAAGTTTCATTGTTTGAACACTATGATCACATGTAAATTAACATTTGCATGATTTTTTGTTACGATTCGCATGAGTGGACGTTTATCAGTGAAAATTATGTTACTTACCCCTTTCTTCCGGGTGAATGATAAGACATTTATTTACAATTACATTTATTTACAATTTTATATATTCATTCATGCATCCTGCATGCTGTTTAGGGTCTGGAGGTGATCCTCCCTTCTCCCCGGTGTGCGCCAGCGCCCCCTCTTATCTCTTTTATTAGTTAAAGGATGAAAAATTGGTGAAAAACAATGTGTCTCGTGTTTACTTTGACGTTGATTCGCTTTTCTTTCCGTGTCCGCGGGATTCCCTTCCCGAGTATCTCCGTCTCACTCGAATCCTTCGCGGGAGACAGAGAGAGCACGTTTTCGGGAATCCGCGGCTCGTACTTATTTCTGTCCAGTTTTTCTTGTCCATCGTGAGTTTCGCTAGGAACTGTTTGGCGTGGTGTAAATGGGGTCGGTCATGCAGATTTCTTTATGTTTCTTACGATTAAATGTTTAGGTAATGTAGGATACGTTACAAGTTCAAATATCGAATGTAAACTGAAACGATCAAGATATTATTCATGATCAGTAAATGGTTTGTCATTCATTATTAGATTCTGTAGTAATTTGTTTTTATAAATTGTTTTTCAAATTCATTGTTTGCACTGCCATAATGACACAGTATTTATTTACGGTCTACTATTGTTCTATAATTTCCTTTGATGATGTTTTTTCTTTTGATATAAATATTATTTTTGAATATTTAAAATTATCGATCTTCGAAGTAGATTTATTTAGTTTTTAAGGAATCTCGACATGCCTAGCCTTCCCGATACTTCACTTCTTTATACGCACGCAAGTCTAACGGGTCCTCTGTAATTTGTTGTTAATAAACTGAATAAAAAAAGTATCAAAAGGTTATGGGACCAAGATACGCGTGAAGCCCGTGATCCTGCGGATTTTCGATCGCAACGAAGCTACCCTTGAGTTGGACTTTGGAGCGTGTTTGTTCCGCTTGAGAGCACGTTTGTCGTGCAGCACTGAGGTCTCGTATCTTACATGTAAGTCGTGCGTGTGGCGCTGAAGCGATATTACAATGGCTGAAAAGTTGGATATGAACAGCCTAAATAAGTTTGATGGCAGTAACTACAACCAATGGCGGTTCCAAATGAACTGTGCGCTCCGGGCAAAAGGACTCTACGATATCGTTCATGGAGTGGAGAAGAAGCCAGAAGCAAACGGGGACCCGCAGAAGGCCTGGGTGAATAGCGACGCGACAGCCATGTTCATTCTGACATCTGCGTTGGACTATACGCAGATCACCTTAATCGAAAATTGTGAGTCATCTCATAAAATTGTTAGAAAGCTTGACTCAAGCTATCTGCAGCGATCTGAGTCGAGCAAGGTGATTGCACACGAACGTTTTCACCAATATCGCATGAAAGATAATGAAAGTATTGCTCAACACATTGCCAACGTCGAAAATTTGGCGAAAAAGTTGAAGGATATTGGTGAAGCTGATAGTGAAGCAGCAGATATGATGAAGATTATTAGCACATTGCCGCCGAAGTTCCGAAATTTTCGACAGGCATGGTTGTCAGTCAGCGAAGAAAGTCAAACGCTGGCAAATCTGACATCTAGGTTAGTCGACGAAGATGCCTGTCATTGACTGAGCAATTCGAGACTCCATTCACAGTTTCGTCTGGAAGAAACCCGATAGGGAAATCGCACAAGAAGAGCTTTAAGCAGCTACCAGCCGGGACGAGCAAGCAGAAGGCAGTGAATCAAGGTCAACCAGAGGGGAAGTCCAACGTTATTTGCTACGTTTGCAGGAGGAGAGGGCACATCTCACGGTTATGCAGGAACAAGCCGAAGCAGAAGTCGCCAAATGAAGAAAAGGAGTACTCTTCATTCATCACGGAATTTCCTGAAGGAGGGGGCAATGCTGAAGATACGTGGATCATGGACAGCGGAGCCTCTGCACACATGTCATACAGAGTTGAGCTGTTTTCGAACCTGACTGATGTTGCTCGAGGGACTAATGTCGTGATCGGGAACAACGTTTCACTTCCTGTCATGGGAAAAGGAGACATTGAGATCGAAAAACTGGTCAGAGGTGAGTGGTATAAGTCTGTCATTAAAAACGTACTATTTGTGCCAGACTTGAAGAGAAACCTGTTCTCCGAAGCCCTCATTACTAAGAAGGGTTGGTCAATTGTCACGAAGGGGAAAAAGGCCGAGATCCTAGATGGCTCGAAACTCATTGCGAGTGCAACTCTCGATGACAACAGCGTTTATCGAATGTCGTTCAGGATGGCTGCATCTCATCTGGCCTATCAAGTTACAGAAAACAGCTTGAAGGCGTGGCATGACAGCCTTGGCCATGTGAACATTACCAGGATTCGTGCGATGATCAAGAGTGAGGTCATATCCGGCATAGCACTGAGTGAAGAGGAAGAGATTCTGTGTGAATCCTGCTTGTATGGCAAGCAGCATCGTTTTCACCATCCGTCCAGAGAAGTCCGAAAGGAGGAAGTTGGGGAACGAGTATTCTCCGATGTGTGCGGACCTATCGCGACCGAATCATCAGAAAGGGCAAAATACTTTGTTCTGTTTAAGGACAGCGCAACGTCGTACCTCACCATCAACACTATGAAACATAAATCTGATGTCCTGGCCCGCCTGAAGGAATATGTGCAGATGGTGGAGAAGCAGCATGGTTGCGAGGTCAAGGCTTTGCACTGTGATAATGGCCGCGAATATATCAATGAAGATTTGCAGGACTATTTGAAGAAGAAGGGCATCATAATGGAAAACACTTCGCCTTACACGCCGCAACAGAATGGCCGTTGAAAGGGAAATGCGCACGGTCATGGAGAGTGCCAGATCTATGATGTATGCGATGAATGTGCCAAAGTACCTCTGGGGCGAAGCGGTTAACACTGCTGTGTACGTTCTTAATCGGACCCCAACGAGCGAAAAGGGAAGTACGGCGCCGTACGAGACCTTCGTGGGGAGGAAACCGACGCTGTCGCACTTGAAGAAATTCGGCTGCACCGCATTCATGCACATCCCCGTCAGTCAGAGGACGTAGCTGGATAACAAATTAAGCAAACTCTTGTTTGTTCGATATGATGGTATTTCCGACAACTACCGCCTGTTTGATCCAGCGACTAAGAAGGTTAAAGTTTTGAGGAACGTGATCTTCGATGAACATACCACGATAGATGTCAAGAATTAGACAGTCCAAATTTGCATCGCATCATTCGAGACTGCAGTTAACGACACTGAAGATGAATCCGGATCTGGAGACGAAGCCGACCACCGAGGTGCAGCACCAGAGCGGGCAGCTCCCGAGGTCCAACAGCCAGCGGTGAGGAATGGTGCAGCCAAGATGGCCGAACCTCGACAAGACCTGGATGAAACACGGGAAGTCGAAACAAACGCGAGAACCGTCCGAGCCGCTCGAGAGGACAATGGAGCAGTTGCCGGTGACGCCTGGAACTACAATCTGAGGAGGAGAGAGAACTTGCGGCGCCCAGTAAAGTACACCGCAAACTTCGCTGTGGTGACGGAGCCGCAGACTTACTCGGAGGCCATGAACAACAGCGAGTCAAAAGAGTGGTCTAATGCAATCACAGAAGAACTCAATGCTTTGAAGAAGAATGACACGTGGCACATCGTAAAGAGGATTGGCAGCATGAAAGTTATAGGGTCGAAGTGGGTCTTCTCCATCAAAGATGCAACGTCAAATAAACCACGGTTCAAGGCCAGGCTCTATGCTAAGGGTTTTACTTAGGAGAAGGGAATCGACTACGACGAGATCTTCTCGCCCACTACAAGGTTTGACTAGATCAGAATCTTATTGGCCACAGCAGTTGAGAACGATTATGAGATCTTGCAGTTTGATGTACGCACGGCATTCTTATATGGAGACCTCGAGGAGATAATTTACGTGGATCCACTAGAGGGTGGTAACATCAGTTCATGCTTGATCAAGGATTTCAGCGAGGAGAAGCCGACAAATGCATCTACAGGAGGAGTGACGCAGACTCAACAATCAACAGTTATGTCCTCAGACGATACAGTGCTCCGCAATTTCGTAGTCGAGTTGAGGAAGCATTTTAAGATCACTCTGTCGCAACCCGGACATCTTGTTGGGATGGAGATCTTGGATGACAAAGATGAAAATAACGATCGCCGTATATTCATCCACTAGTCTAGTTACATTCGTAAAATGGTCGAGAAGTTTCGCGTGCAAGATGCAGCCGAGGTGAGCACACCAGCAGATCCGCATGTGAAGCTGAAGAAGCCGGTTGAAGACGAAGACAGAGAGGACGCCCACCCGTACAGGGAAGCTGTCGGGTCATTGATGTTTGCAGCGATCGTGACACGACCTGACATAATGTTGGCCACGAATCAGGTGAGCAGGTACACGTCAAACAACGACTTGACTCACTGGAACGCAGTCAAGCGCATCCTCAAATATTTGAAAGATACTGAAAACCTCGGCATAGAGTACCGAAAAGACACGGAGATGTCCCAAGTCGTGGGATACTCTGACTCAGATTTTGGAAATGATCTGGATACCCGCCGTTCCACGTCGGGTTACGTTTTCTTGTTGTCAGGTGGGGCAGTCACCTGGTCCAATCAAATCCAAAAATCTGTGACACTTTCGACGACAGAAGCTGAATACGTCGCAGCCTCGGAAGCAACGAAAGAAGCTACGTGGATTCGTCAATTTCTGGAAGACATCGGGGAACAAGTTCAAGAAGCAACAACTTTGAAGATGGACAACCAAGGGAAACTTTGCCTGATAAAAAATCCAGTCTTTCATAAGAGGACGAAGCACGTGTACATAAAATTTCACCACATCCGTGAGAAGCTTGAAGATGGAGTCATCAAAGTCACCTATGTACCGTCGGACCTTGAATTAGCCGACGTCTTCACCAAGCCAACTCCATAGGACCACTTTAACAAACTTATTCTCAACCTGGGAATGAGAAAGGGTTGAATTCTATGTTGATCATTATCTTATTGTTCGTCAGCAAATGTATTGTTCTTTTATTTAACCAAGCTCTCAACTGGATGGAGTTTTGAATATTTAAAATTATCGATCTTCGAAGTAGATTTCTTTTGTTTTTAAGAATATTGACAGGCCTAGCTTTCACGAGACTTCACTTCTTTATACGCACGCAAGTCTAATGGGTTTTCTTTCGGTCAAAGGTACATTATTCAGAAGACCGCGAAAATGGTTAAAAAACTTGTTCCAAAAAACTTGTTCTTCGAAGTTTGCAGGCATATCATTGGTGGCAATTGGCACAGTGAAACCATTACCGTAATAATAGTCGAAACAATTTGTACGAGGGATGTTACAAATTGTAAACTATATAATAAAAAAAATGGTGTAATTGTAACTTACAATTACACAATTTTTTTATTATTTCCTGAAAGCAGATGCAAACTAATTATTACAATAACTAACCGAACGGTCTAGTTTCGTATCTCATACATGCGTCATTTCGCGAGTACGGGTTTACAAGATTTTTTTTTCTATAGACGTTATAACATGATGAAACGATGTTCTTCGAATCAGGCTATGCTCGACTGTGATAGGTTCTGTTGCACTGTCTTTCGCAAATCTTTCAATTGATTTATAATTAACAACTTATTTATTTTGATAATTTAGAGAAATACCTTTTACTTTAACACATTCAGCATACGTTCCATCAGGTTTTTTTACGATGTAAGCATAGAATTTTGGGCCTCCTGATAAAAAAGACGTAATATAACTACCTTCACCGTGACACAATAGTTTGTCTGCTAAGTTACTTAAAACATTTCCCGTCAGCGGTTCATTAGTGTTGTTAGAACTAATAAGAAAAACGTCAGCATCACATTACAACACACGATCGTTCAACTGTTCCAAGTAGCCATATAATTTCAATCGTGCTTGAGGTGTAACGTAAGCGGCAATATATTGTATGAAATATTGTACGAAAGATACAACACATGTTCATTGATCGGTAAAAGTGAATTTATTTCTATATTGGAGTTTCGTATACATTTGAATAATTCTCCCCTGGTTGAAAACTATAGTTGTAAACAACTAAAGTTTTCGATAAATTATCACGCTGCCCAAATTTACACCAAAATGAATTTAAACAAAGCTTCGCGATTGATCGCAAGCCTGGGTTATTACAAATTTTGTTCTCGTCTAAACGAATCTTTTCAACTTCGTAATATTCCTCAATATATTTACGTCTATCTTCGCCTGTTTTGCATTCGTCAGGCCAACCACTGGCTTCTTGTTTAATTTGCAAAAATTTGTTAATATAACCAACGAATAAGCCATTATCATTATTAGTCACTTCGTATTGCCAAATCTCGTTTACTTTTAAAATTATGTAATCCTTTTCAATGGCTTTTATAAGTTCATGTACAACCCATGTACCAATGAATGAACGATTATTCTCCTCCATATTGTTACAATCGCTTTGACGCATTTTCTCGGTGCACGAACGGCATAGTGAAAAAATTAATTTATTGTGCATCCGTACCGGTAAAACAGGATGCAGAAGATTGCGCGGTGGTAAAACAGAACAAATTATTAAGCTCTCGACCTGTGTCAAATCATTATCTGGACCAATTAAATTTATACACTCGTCACCAGAATAAACCTTAGGATGACCCACGGGAAATTTTCCATATTTACACACCCACGGGTACAAACTACAAACATCTAAATATTTAACTTTTTCACTTTCAGTCACTTCGTACAGTGTGCGCATATACTCAGTTCGTCCGCCGAATAAAGCATCGCGAGGCTCTATAATTTGAAGCTCTAGTTTATATCCATCTAAAATCTGCAAATCGCGTTCCATTAAACTTTTATCAAAATCACACTCCCGTTTTTCAATTAGTCTATAACCAGCGCGTATTTTACTTGAAATATTTAAAGTTCTCTCGTATCTAAACGTGATAGTGTTGCAAGCGTCGAAACACTTTGGAAAACCGTGCCAATAGCAACCATGAAATAGAAACACTGTTTTAATACCGCTAATATTATCCTCGTGATAGCCATCGACAAATACCCCTAAAGGCATTTTAACTTCGCGCCCATGAGCCGAATATCTTATCTTTAAATTTTCTTTTTTTTCACACAAAAATAACCATAGGGCTTTCTTTGACTGTTTATCAGCAAGTCTGTAACCGCCATTTGGTATAATACCTATTGCGTCAGGTCGTAGATAATTTTTTCTGTACAATTTACTGCAGGCCGAAGCTAGGGAACACGATTCAGTGAATGGGCAAACGTTGCCACAATCGAGAAAAATTTGCCTAAACTTCAGACATGCTTGTCGCAAAATTGAAACATCTACTTTACAATAAGCTAAGATCTCTCGTTGGAAATCAAAAATATATTTTTTCTGCAGCAATTCGTCATACCAGGCCAAAAACTTGTTACGATCATCAATGGTCATTGGGTGAATAATATACTTTAGATGGCAACGATCCAACATAATTCTTGTTAAGTTCTGTGTTAAATAAATGTGGAAAATAACCTTTGCTTTCCGATAAACCAAATGCTTTTGGTAGTTTACTTAATCACATGTGAAAATAATTTAAACTATCGATAAATATACTCTTGTAACACTGCATTCTAATTATACTTGTACCATTCAAAATAATTTTAGGTATAACTCGTGAATTTTCAACAATATGCTTTTGGTTAATAACCAATTGGTTTGGATAACCAATTGCAACAATATGCAATTGGTTATCGTAGCCTTTAGAATTGTGAGCTATGCAAATAATTTTATGAAATTTCGGACGGACAACGTATTCAATTAATTACTTAACCGGATCATTCGAAAAAAATTGTTCTCGAATACCACAAGCATCACAACGTTGTTCTATATTATCCTTTGCTATACAATTCAAACTTGCTGACAGATACATAAGGTGGGTACATGAATATAGGTATTTCGATCGGGGCAAAATATGTTGTTTTGACGTGATTCAAAATCATAACAAATAAATAAAATATTTTTATTTGTACTATTTTCAGTACTTTTTATGACCTGCATATAAGTACAGATGATTAATTTCCTTTTCAGATTTACAGATTTTACAAAAAATCATACCACATACATGTTTCCGTTCGAGGTCTATAATTTTGTAATCGTTTTCACATGCTTTTACGGCTTTACAAGCAGTTGTGAATTTCTTTTATTTATTTATTTATTTATTTAATACTTTTGAAGTCCAGCGGGAAAAACCCAATTATAGGACTATCGAAAAACATACAGCAGTTTTAATTATCATATTACGCATTACATGGAATTTATATATAATACAACATTGTTACAAAGTGAGTTTAACGAATCGCAAAATAAGTCACAATCATTGTTGTAGTGCGCAAAGAAATCATTAGACAAATTTAGCATTTTACGGAGTCGAGACTTAGCAATAAATCTATTGTG
>JABFPB010008522.1:0-10061 GCA_022817645.1 Ceratoteleas bidentatus | reverse complement strand
ACCAGAACGTCTAGGTTTTTTAAACCAGGGTAGTTATTGTAACTGTAACTATTTACTTTTTTCCATCTGTAACTTATAACTTACTATAATTTTTTTTTAATTTAATTTTTTTTTTATTTAGTTTAATTTTTTTTTGTAACTTACCCAACCTTGGCCAAGGGTAGACAAAATTAACGATTTTAGAAAATAATTAATAAAAAGTTGTTTACCTTGACGTCTGGTGCGAAAAATCGCACCGTAGTTCTTGAACGGACGACACATGTGAACCGTCCACGCCTGTTATTGGATATTTTGCTTTTCGCGGTGTAGAACCTTGCATCATGACTCCCTTTGGTTCTTTCATCTCGACTTTTCAATTCGCCGAGTTTGATATGAACGAATTCTGTACCTCATTTATCACATGAACTATTTCACCACCGGTTATGTTTTTGCGACATCGTGATTGTTTTATATTTTAAATTAGAGTGTTTAACCCGTAAGTGGGCGCGTGTCGGTCTTTTCGACCGACCGAAAAAGAAAGTAACATGTAAACAATGGAAGGTAAATAAAGACAAAAGATTATGCGCGCCTACTCCCGGGTTAACTTCTTTCCGGTAAACTTATCGGCAGGTAACTAATCTTTCACAAGTTTACATGCATCAAGTTAAATGTACACAAACACTTCTTCGAAGTGCGAAACATTGTTTTGAACTTTGAAATGGCAAATAACAAAGCATTTGGAATAGCGCTGCACTGTAAAAAAAGGACTGTAATTTTCCAAAAAAAAACTGTAAAATTACAGATTTTTATTTGTCCCAATGTTAAACGCCTCAAAATGAACGGTATAAAAGTTAAACGTCTCAAAATTCTCGGCCCATTTTTATTTGTCCCATTGCTAAATTCCCCAAATGAACGGTACAAAAGTTAAACTCCTCAAAGAAGCGTCCTTTTCGTGAAAGCGTTTGTTCTGTAGTTACCTGGATAATTCAATTGCTCGTCGATTAAAATAAACGTTGAAGAAGAAATGGCCGATAAGAGAGACAATTTTAAGCCGAAACGAGGCAAATCGAAATTAATTCTTGAAAACAAGATTGTGACACATTAACAAGATGGTTTAAAAATCTCAATGTTTCCAAAAGGAATTGTGACGGTGAGGCCATTCAGGAAATAAGATTTCGTCACCACATATTATGGTGAATCGATCACAGTAGGAAGAAGGAATCAAACGAAACGAGAAACATTCTGCTGATGCCAATAAAGGCTGTTTTTTATTTCATTTTTCATTCAAAGCAAAAAGAAAATGCATTAAATCACCTATACCATTTTTACATATGCAGTCTGACAACGAGTTACATGTTACAATTAAAGTTTGGGTAAACTTTCACAAACGTCTCATTCATTTACATGGTTTCTCGTTCCTCCATTTTTGATGCAGATTTTCCATTTCGTTCATTGTTTGCTTTATTCCTTTTTTCACCTCATATTCGTCACAGCAATCCTTCCGTTGTGAAAATCATCATTTTTGATTCCCTGTTAGATTCCTATCGCACATCAGTGTCTCATTTCCATTTCCTTTATTGTGCATCAAAAAATTCAATGGAAACAACCTGGAAATATTCAAGCGTTCTTCAAGTATCGACGCCACATTTCAATTTCGTCACTTTGGGCGATTAATAAATTACAGATTGCATCCCAATATCAGACCAACCATTATTGACATTCGTGGAGTGCCGTACATAGTTTTTTTGCCCGTTGGGACTTTAATGAATGAGATAGAAATAAAAATGTATCGAAGTTTTCCTCTGGCTTAATCCGTCTTTAAAGACAAGAATAAAAGGAAAAGGGCAATGTAACAAACCCAATAAACAATCTAATTCTACATTTACGTTGAAACCTGTTGAAGTAGCATTAGAAAAAATAGATGCCTCAATTGTAACCACTAAAGGAAAAGGGGAATGTGACAAACCCAACAATCAATCTAATTATATATTTACGTTTAAACCTGTTGAAGTAGCATTCGAAAAAATA
Source organism: Ceratoteleas bidentatus (assembly GCA_022817645.1). Lineage (NCBI taxonomy): Eukaryota > Metazoa > Arthropoda > Insecta > Hymenoptera > Scelionidae > Ceratoteleas > Ceratoteleas bidentatus. Next base: position 8,054 of record JABFPB010008522.1, on the reverse strand, counting down.
GATGCCTCAATTGTAACCACTAAAGTTAAAACCAGTATTATAAATACATCGAGGGGATCGATGACTATGTAGCCGATAATAATTCGCGTAGTCAAAATTATTATCGGCTACATAGTCATGATGACACCAGTTGACAAAGATGTTATTCCACCTGTGATAACGGATATCTCAGCATTATCGCAGTCAGTTGATGATTCATTACATACAAGAGGCTCCAGAGAATCTCCGAACTCCGTAGATTCTCCGTAGATTTGGCGACATTCCTAAGGAGATTCTCCGGCGCAAACCCCCGACATCGGGAGCCGTGCTGTGCGGGAACCTAAAAGAAGTTCTATTGTCGTAAAACGTCTTGTCGCAGTTTTTTCACCAGTTTTAAAGTTTTATTTTACTTGTCAAGGAATCATCGCCAAAAATCTCAAGACTCATCAGATAAGTTTTCTCAACGTAAATTATTCACGATAAAGAAAAAGCAGTAAAAAAAGAACGTACATCTTTGTGGTTAATTTGTTGCGTTTCTTTTGTTGCAGGTGCCAGAATAGAATCTGCTCAACGAAGGAAATGGAATTTTCACCAGGTTGACAATTTTTTTCATTTAGTATTTATTTCATCAGTACTCGGGGAAAAACCCAGTGAACCAAACGTGAGATTGCCTCGAAATTGGTCAAAAATGGGGCAAGGGACGAAATGTATTCTGCTGAATTCTAGCTTTGTGCGCTAGAGAGAAGTAATTTATTTTGTCTTGAGAAGGTACTATTTCTCTAAACTAAAAATTCAAGCATTCGGTAGAATCTTAGATTTCAATTTTTTTTATTTATTCCTTTTTAATAACACTTGAAACGATATGTTCACATTTTGTATTTTTGGTCCCAGCATCCTTGTAGAAATGTTCCAAATAAATATATTTCCAAGAAAAACTGTCTTAAATAACAATTTGTATACGTATTATTAAATTATCAAAATTAATTGGAAAAGTGCTAAAGTCAGTGAGTTTACATTTAGTGTTGCCTTTAGAAATGTTGATTAGAACTTATGATTTTATTCACTTTCATTTTTCTGACAAATTAGTGTTTAAACTTGTCGTATGACCCAATTTATAACATAGCAAAATCTTCAAAACTTTAAAAATTGTTTCTCGACAACAGTGACATAAAAGTGAACAAAATTTTGTGAAGAAAAAACTGCTATGTCGGTTACTCTCAGTGTGATGTCAGCTACATAAATATTGTTTAAACAGAAAAGACTTATTTCGTAGTTTCAACAATGATAATCACCTTAAGGTCTTTCATTTATCTAATGTTGCTAGATTAGTGTTTTTTTATTTACATGATTCAAATAATACGAAGAGCATATGGTCATTTCCCTTCCTCTGCTAAGAGAATGTGTCAAGTGAATATTAAATATAACAATATTATTAATTTTTTTTTATGTATGGAAGTAGATTGTGAAGTGACAAAAACGTAATTTCAACAGTTATGTCATATTACAAAATGATTATCAATATTATCTTCCCCGAAAATAGATAGACTTTTTAACACTAATAAACCATCTTAGGGGGGTGAAAGTAAATGATTAAACTCGTATAAATGAAGGTTTTTATTTTGCAGACAGAGTAATTCAGATCAGTCTTTTCTTTGGTCTTCTTCAAATATCACAAACATTCGCTTAACATAATACATATATATGGAATTACATTAAGGTATTAAATGAAAACCATTTATCACCACGTCGAAATCGAGGACTATTTCTAAATCAGTTACATCTTCAATTGATTTTACATTCATCGATAATAAACCATTTTTTCCGGCATAAAGCACTCCTTTGACAGATACTTTTCTCCCTTTTACATTCCAGTTGCACTGCAGAAAGGTGTCATCCTTGTCATTTTGGATTGTTAGCTGCAATTTGTAGTACCCATCCGTCACAGACGCCGCAAGAAAACAACCTTTTTTTGTTTCCACCTTTCCAACAGGTGTTTTAATAAAAGCAGTAACTTCTGAAAATGAAAATAAATATTTTGTATATTATTATACATTTAATCAGTTTTTTAATGGTTAAAAAAGTTATTATTCAGAAATGAGTAATAACTTTTTTTCATAATCAGAAATATATTATCCATATAAAACTAGAGAAATGTCCATATATATAATTTCTTTTACCAATTTGTTTGCCAGCATATTGTCGAATATCATCTAATTTATCGAATGATTGCAACTTATTGGTGTTGACGCTGCCCTTTTCTTTAAATACACCTTCCACAATGATAGACGTGGAATTCTGGGCATGTAATTCATATTTACACGTTGTTTTAAGATACTGCGGTTTACTGGGTAATTTTGGTTTTACTTTATCCAAAGATAAGACCTATTGTTAAATAATTTAATTTATTAATTTAATAAAACTATATCAGCATTTATAATCAGACTGCGGATTTTATGTAAATAATAAAAGAACATTAAAGTGATATTCGGACAAATTTGAGAAAATGCGGAAAATTTTGTGGAATTAAATAATTTGGTATCAAGGAGAAAATTATTCAAAAATTAATTTGTAAAGATTCGAATAATAAAAACAAAATTGCAAATATTAATATTATTTGTAAAAAGTTTAAAAAATTTAAATTTAAACCACAAAATTGTTTATTTTGTTTTAAATTTTGCAATATTTTTACAAAACTAGCTGGTTGTTTATAGTTATTTTAGAAAAGTATAAACATAATGTATTTTACAATTCCAAAGTAACTTAGAGGCAGTTTTGCATAAATAAATTAGTATTATTTTATTGCTTTTTCTTGAAATAAAAGGTTTCAGCTTGATTTTTTTTGTCCTTTGCGGTGGTTAAATTTAGTCAACAGGTTAACACTTTACCGGTGCAAGCTTCCCCCACCACTTTGAATACAAACACAATTTAGTGAGACACTGCTATGTCAACAAGATGGAAAAAAAGGAGACAGAAATACATACATTCAAATGTCACACGGATGACAATTGGTGTGGTTGCACCAGTAAAGTGTTAAAGTAAAAAATATTTAACGGAGCAACGTTGTTCAAGATTTACTGGATACCCTGTAAATATTGATATAACTCACCAAACCAGTCTGATCAACTTTCTTAACGAATTTTTCGGCCAAATCATTGAAACAAACTACTTTAATAGTAGATCCGGATCCATTTGCCATTGTGAACTGAAACACCTTCGTTTTTCCATTATCATGCAATTTGTGGACGGTGTCCACATATCCATAAAATTGGCTGAAAGAAATAGAATGTAGGTATTAACGTTCAGTTTTGTATACAATGTTTAGATTGGGTTAATTAAACAAAATATGTATACAAGCTTGTATCGCCTTCAATTAAATCACTGAGTACTTCGTTCGGAGTGAAATCTGATTTATCGTCGATAATTTTTAAGTCAGAAGACATTTTATCTAAAAAAATAAATAGTGCAGTGGATTATGGTACGGTAAACTCGGACGTCGATGCTCTCCTTCAAAGTTCGGGTACTGATTCGTTGAATATGTATTTCAGTGGTTAACAATACTCCGGCAATAACAATAATCTAAAACAAATGAAGTTCGATTTGAACAAGTGTTCTAAAATATTCATGGTTGTTTTGTATCTCTTTCTCTCTACGAATTACTTAAGGCATAAACAAAGATAGACTACTAATGGGTCCAATTATTTGGTATTTGCAAAAAAAATAATATGATTTAACAGCTAAAAGTTACTAGATTATTGTCTTTTCAATTTACAAGATTAAAATAATTATATATATGAAAAACATGTAGTCATTGAATTTCTTTCACATGGTAGTCTTTCGTGTGAAGTCTTTCATGTGAAAATGTATATTAATTCCTTTGATTTGCTCAATTTGAGAGTTAGATTTTGAGTTGACAAAATTAATTTCAAAAGTTTTACACAAAAAGTTTAACAAAATTTTAATACATAATGACCGCGATCTCCCTAGAAAAATCAATAAATTGACTACTGTATACATTTTTAATACAAAATATTTATTGAACAACATAAACTTCAATAAGTACATGTTGTTGAAGATACAATGTCCGTGACTGTATCACTGAAAGTACCTAAGGTGTATTGGTGAAATTATATTATATTAATGAAGGGAGAATACGTATTTAATCAGTGTAGAATATAGATTATGAAATAATAATAAAAACGATTCAAGATATACAATTAGGGTGACTAAAACTTTCTGAGAACCAATTAATTTGTAGTCGCATATATTGCGCGAGAAATTCAATAAACTATAAATTATTTTTATCTACAGGCATTAATACAGAATTCTATTAATTATATATTTAGCAATTAATATGTTTTGCACAAAAAATAGCAATAGAAAAACAAATGCAACTGATGTTCCCTCCCAATAAGACTCACACTTTTTCTCGTGACCTCGATGCATTGTCCTATCCATTTTCATTTAGAATGTGGGATTTGGGGTTTCATTTACAATGTGGGATTTGGATTTTCATTTACAATATGGGACTTGGGTTTTCATTTACAAACCGGGATTTGGATTTTCGGTTACAGCGTGGGATTTGGGGATTGTAAATTTTTGAGAATATTTTAGAATTGTAAGATCGGATTTGAGTTTTATTTTACAGTGTAGAATTTGGGAATACTATTGTAAAATATTTGAAAATTGACGAATTTAAAATGAAGCAAAGGTAGTAAACAAGCTATGTCGATATGTGGACTGCATATAAAACGGATGAGGGTACATTGATTACGGAAGATGTGATTTGAGTTTTCTTTTACTATTGTAAAATATTAGAGTTATGGAATTTAAAAGGAAATAAAGGAAGTAAGCAAGGTATGTTGGTACGTGGATTGTATTAAAAACAGAAGGAACATTCATTATGCAGGAACAATAATATTAATGATGGAATAGTAATTATCTGAAAGCTGCCCGAAAATGAAGTGTCAATTTGATGTGTCCATATCCATATTCTGGAAAGAGAAAAACATTACAATTATAAATCAAGGTATTTATATTTCTATTAATTATTTGAATGTGTTTAAAACTTTTTATTAGGTTTGTTCAACATTTTACTTTCCATAGATTTCTTGATGTACTTTCAAATATATTTTATGCAATCAGAAAAGTTTGTTTGTTTACTCGCTTTTAACTAATATGAATTAACGAAAAATGTATTTATACACCTTGGGATCTTATGGATTTTATGGACCTCCCCCGCGGTCCATAAAATGTCGTATTCACCTCGGGCGCAAGCGCCCTTGGTGCATAATGTACTATTAAATGTATAAACATTAATAAAATAATTGCATTTGAACTCGTACTTTTCTTAAATCAACATTTGTTTCATCATGTTTACGTTTCTTTGGAAGAAACATTGCCCGTCGCAGATCGGCTTGTGATGCATTTCCCTGCAACGTCTTAATATTGTCCACGCTGTTCACCGTTAAGTGATAAGGCATGCTGTCTCCTTTCATCAGTCCAGCGATCTGTACATGCGTTGTCAAGGGGAATTTCCCAATGACATCCAAATCGGTACAGCGCACCTCAAGCCGAGTTTGCCCATTGGCAATGCTGCCCAGAGCCACATTTAATCCTTTAAACCGGTCTTCAGCAAACTCCGAATTAATATATCCTTCTACGGAAACTGAAAATGAAATCAGTAATTAATTTTCGTTTCCAAAGTATATAAAATGTGATAGCCAAATTTTTGTATAAGATCTGTGAAAATATTATGTACAGACAATAAAAAAAAACAGATATTTAGATATTTAGGATTAAAATATTAATGAAAATTTCATGATTTCCAGATGAACTGGATTTTATTACAATTTATATTAATATAGAAAAAAACTTAGTTACATTGATGTAAACTTAATTGTAAAATAAAATGTATATACTTTTTGGCAATCGGGTTTGTATTATTGTATTTTCAATATGAAACTTTCAGTATTTAAACATTAAAATGAAATTCCATACTGTGTAAATGAAAATTAATGTAAATCAAATTATTAACGATATATATAAGCAATAATTCAGCAATAATTAATAATGAAAATGTATATTTACTGTATTTCTTGTCATAATCCAGCACATCCTCTATTTTCACGGACTGATAGATTATGTGATTTTTTTCAATCGACGAATATACTTTAATTATTGTATTTGTTTTATATGTCAAGTCAACATTCACATTTCCCCAACTGTATATCTTGTGTCTTTCCTGAGCGAATGCTCCGTCAACGTGTAATATCTGTCAAAAAAAATTATTATATGGGAATTTGAAGAAAAATGTCCGAATTCGACAATCAACTGTCTAGAATTGTTATGACTGAAATCGACTGATTTAAAACAATTATTAAAATCAGAATTTAAATCAAAGAAAAAAAATCATAATTTAAATCAAGATGAATTTCTCAAAATAAATGTTTTAACTATATTATTTCTTAAACATCTTATTCAGTATTAATGCATAATTGAAAGTAAATTCTTATGTAATTATAATTAACGTATGATACAACTTTTCTCTAATAAAGTATAAGTATAAATAAAGAATAAAGTTAATAATAACAATTATAACAAAATAGATAAAGTTGAAATATCAGTGTTATTAATTAGAAGATTAAACATTATTGTTACGTTTATTTTGATGGCTTCAATTGCGAATTTTCATTGAAATGTATCTCTTAAGGGACTCTCCACGAAAATGGCTATTTTCGGCATTTTTAATCCAATCACCTTGATTTTTTTTGCGTTTTGTAGAATTTAGGTCCCTTAATAATAATATGTAGCGGAAACCCCCCAAAAATCAATTGTTTATCATTAATTCACAAAAAGTTGTAAAAAAACCCCAATTTTCAAAAAGTTAGCGGGAACTCAGATTACAATCAATTTTATTGTTTTTAGCGCCATCTTGTTCGCCATTAAGAGGATAATACAAATTATGGACAGATTTTTAATAACTATCACCAAACAACAGTTATAAACAATAATGTGAAGAAATGCCAAAAACGTCGATTTTGCGTGGAGAGTCAAGATAATCAATTTTTTTTATTTCAGCACAATTGTTTTTGACTCAGGATTTATCTGTTTAATAGACATTTATTAATTGAAAAATGTTACTAAAATACTTATTTTTGAATATTTTTAGCTTTAATTCAAAGTAATTAAGTTTATGATTTACTTATAAAGTACCGATGCAATTTAACACATTATGGCAATTTAGTTTTTTTTCTTTAAATACATTTATTCAGATATATTTAAATGTAATATATCTGAATAAATCAATGCTTACAATATTCGTTTAATTCGTTCCAATTAAAACAAATTTTAATTATTGTATTGCAAGTTTTGAAGAAAACATATAATCAGTGTTATTGTAATTAAGAATACGATAAATAGAAGATAGTGGTTCATTTTTGGCTTTTAAATGAATTTGCAATAAAAGATAAAAAATAGTTTGAATTGGTTCTAAACAACATTTCCTGAATAATATTAAACTTTTGATTTAAATCACAAAAATAAAATTATTTATTTACAAAAATCACTTATATAAATAAAATTAATTGATTCAACTTACATTATTAAGCTTAAACATCGGTTTGATTTTATCAATATCTTTTTCTCCCCAGACTGTGATCTGTACTCGCCATCTATTATTCGTCAGAACTCCTTTGAACCGCATTTGAGGTCCATTTTCGGTATTAACCATTTGGGCGGCAGATTGAGAATCCACTAGACCTATGAGCTCTCTGTCAAAAATTTAATTGAAAAATTATTATGTGAAAATAATGGAAAGTGCCTAACAGTGAATAATAATATCTGAATTTCTGTTATTTAATCAAATTTAAATAGGGTGGTTAAACATTTTTTTCGTATCACGTGCACGGAAAGTGCTCACTTTCCGCCCTCTCGGGCGGGCGGAAAGTTGCCCATTACTTCCCTAGGGAAGTAATAACTTTCCACCCTATACCTTGGGCGGAAAGTTTCACTTTCCGCCCTCGGTACCGGGCGGAAAGTTATATTACTTCCCTTGGGAAGTAATGGGTAACTTTCCG
>JABFPB010008521.1:0-10056 GCA_022817645.1 Ceratoteleas bidentatus | reverse complement strand
TGGAGGAACATTCGGACCTAGATTCGATGTAGATTCCACGTCGAATCTACGTGTTTTGGAAGTATGTCTGTTAGGGTATATTAGACGGACATTCATACATAAAATAGATATGTATATATATTATAGATACACTAAATGTACATAAAATGTATGTTCTATTAGGACCAGCATTCTCTTCAAACTTGAAATTTGGCACGATCGCCAATTTTGCCGATTCTCCTTAAAATTGAATCCTAAAATTGAATCCTGAGCTCCGAAAGTATGCGTTCGATCATCCGCCGTCTTGCACAAACATTCTGTAACAAGCGCAGATAAATCGCCGCCGAATCATAACTGTCCACTAGAAATACTCCGACATGATCTTTTGTTCTAATGCCCAGAATGGCCGTTTGATTCCTTCGTCCGACCAGAAACTTTTGCGCCGAAATTCCTCCCGCGTTGAATCGCCGGCGCATTTTTTTATTTTCTCGTTCCTGCAAAAAACTTTGTCTTCGCTCCGCGTTACGGTTCCGCGCATCAAAGTTTATCTACCGTGAAACGTCCATCGGCGAAAAACCGACGACAACGGGCGCTTTGCATGCCCGTTTAGCATTTTTGCTGCGCGTTTTTTGCCGCCGCGCATTCGTAATAACGTCGCGCCGGAAATCGCGAGATCAGTGGAAACGTCGCGCGGAAGCGAACACCGCCTGATATGGCGGCGTCATTAATTAAGCACACATCCGGCGCCGCGTCTTCGGAGACTCGAAAACAATTATCGCGACCCATATCCTTGTGTTTATCTTCGTTTCGTCGGCCGTAATTGTGCCGTCGTCGATGAATAATTATCGCGCGCCGGTCCCGGGAGAAATTTCGCCCGGGGCGATTCGCGGCAACAAGCAGCGCGACAAATAATAAATAAGCGCCGACACAGCTCAAGAAACGATGCCTTCGAGGCTGTCCCTCGCTTTTTATCCCGAAATTAATCGGCTAATTTCCGGCCGGTTCTATTTAATTCGTAATTACCCCGAGCTCGCATCGCCCGACGCGGATTTAGGGGGATCGCTGATAACGAATTTCAAACAGAATTTTGCAAGGCAACTTATGAGCGCGCGTCGCGCACAATGAGAGCGCGAGATGGCTTTCTTAAATACTCGGGATCTCGCCGAGAGAATCATTAGAATGTCCTCGTTGATCGCGTTTAATGAACATACGGTATTATCCTAAATAGGATCCCGGAACTGAGTGCCGCGCCTGATACTGGGTCAAATATGTTCCGGGTATCCTATTAAAATGTTTAATTATGCCACTGCACTATGAGTCCGGATGACCATATCAGTTCGACCAACAAAGTCGTTACGTCGACGTTCTCGTTAAAATGAGGCGGAAGATTTACGCCGATCGGCTGGTCGTCGAATGAATGATAAGTTACGGTTTAAGGTTGCACGGTTGTAATACAAATGAAGTAGACGTTTCATGAAAATTCATAGAGGAAGAATAATTTATTTTTATGTTGTCCGATGTTGAAGCATAAATAAATAAAAACATATCTTGGACTCCAGTAAAAAGAAGCGTTTTTGATCAGACCAAAAGGGGTATAATTTCCATGTTTGAAAAATCTGTTTTCTGGTATAACAGTAGCTGTAACGATTTATATTAAATAAAAATGTGATTATATAAAATTTAGCGCCTACTGAATATTTTTCACCGAATTCGAAGCTACAAAAGTAATATTAAAAAATATGTCATTTATTTCCGGCCTCCTACAAACACAAAATCGTTACCTTTGAAAATAATTTCGCTTGGAAATATTTTTATTCTGCCTGTATGACGAATTATTGGAGTTCTAGAAATACATTTCTCCATGATTGTACTAGCTAGAAATATGCAGAGAAAAGTCGCTGTTTGATTGTGCGTACGCCCGGTTAAGAGAAAAATGTGTTTGATGGTCGTTAACGTTTGATAGTTGCCCCTCGCATATCAAGTGTTCCGAGTTCCGAGTATTTATATTTAAGACGTTCTTTTAACGAGTGCTTTCGCGAAAACGTAACATGTTGAGCTGTATTAATGCGGAATAAACAAGACGTTTTTTGTACGCGGCAACAGAACTCGCTTCCGCGACCGTGGGTTAAAGAGGAACAAGGATCTAATGGCACGAACCATTCTGCTCTATGTAAATATCGCCATCCGACCGCGCTTTATGGATACAACTCGGAGCAGTTTATCCTACGACTGATGTTAATACAAACATAACATACTTGCAAAGGAAATGACAATCTAATAAATTAAAACACGACGTCGGATTGAAATTTATACTCCGATCTAGATTCAAGCGTACCCAGTGACCATTTATTATGACATCGAGGCAGTTTAAATAAGCTTCGCGTGCACTAAATAAACAGCGCGCAGCAGAAGGCATCGCATTTTTATGGCCTTAAAATGTCTGTTCAATTTAATCAAATTCCATTTATCACGAGAAAAAAGTGTTTCCCGCCGATTCATTTTGGAAACTAATCATTCGGCGCGGCGATTCAAAATTTTCTCGAAAACGATCGATTCATCTTCCGTAATCCGCCGTCCGCGATCGGAACAAAACGCGAGAACAACAACGGGATAAATTATTCGCGCGGGTTTTGCGCGTTTGCGCGGAATTTATGTTAGTCATTGGGCGTATTTCGCGCGGCTGACACACATCATTTTCCCGAAACTTGTTTCAAAGTTACGCCGTTCATTCGTCCTTTTTCGTATTATAATAAGCAACGATTATTTATTATTCAAATCCAATTCCAGCGCACGTTTTGCCCGCTGCATTATTCAGTCCGCGATAATTATTGATAATTTGATCGCGCACAGTCCAGCCCGGAATACTCAATTCGCTAACAACCTTATATTTTCCTCGATACTTTTTTTAGAAGGAAGCCGTTATAACGTCCTGTTTCAATTATCATTGCATCCCGAATAATTGTCGACTTTTTTTCCGCCCTCTGTCGGGTGGAAATTGTAAAACAAAGTGCCAAAGTAAAATACAGTTGTATCCGCGGCTAATCCTTTCACATTACGGGGCGCGCTTTTTTTCACGACGAACGAAAATAATCGCGATAACGCGCGTCGCTGAAAATGTTGCATTTAATTTCACGAGAATTAAACGGCGCCAGGTATGACGAGTCATCGTTCCTCGGGAACGTCGACAGCGGCACACACTTATGTGCGTTCGATAAACAGCGCCCCGGGGAAAGATATTTTATAAATTCTTGAAGATTTCAGTATGCAAATTCCGAAATTTATACGGCATTACGTAATGTTATAAAGAATTCACGATATAATAAACAAGAAGGAAACTACGTTCATAGTGAGATAAATCGCGGCTGTATCCGTGTAATAACTATAAAAACACTCGCATGATAACTGCTTATGTCGGATTACGAGATTCGCGATGAATTTTGCAGTCTAATTTCGGATTCCGTTTAAGCCGAATGAATTTGAACGTGTATAGTGAATGAAAGTAAAACGCATTTGCGCGACTCTCGAATTTGTTTTCCGGATTACAATATTTTTTACGGCTTTTGTATCCGGGCGAAAAAATCGATCCGCGCGTTTACGAAATTCGTGCCTCCTGCCATTCGTTACGCGGTCGCTGTTTTTCAAGTCGATTGGTACCGCGTCCAGCCCCTTTCCGGTGCATTTTCTGTACACTCGTAAATGTTGCAAGTGACCGGCCCTAATTCAGGCGAAATACACGCGGGACACTCACCCCTCCGTACACGAAAAATTGAAGCGATAAAACCATAACAGCCAAGCGTTTCTAATTAAAATGAGTGTCGCCCCGATCGACGGACGAGTCGATATCCTTGTCGCTTTTAACGGCGGCGACAGGAGTACTGGTCATTATATGACCAGTACTTATACAAACGGCCGTCGCGCCCTGTTTGAGTTGGGATGCGAGCGACGTGAGATTTAGGGAATTTCGCTCTGATTTCAAGACAAAGTACGTGCGTACACCCTCACATTTTCCCACTGGAGAGAATGAATAGTAAATATTGATGACGCCGATTCCCCCTTTCATTTCGCGCGTGGCAACAGCACTTCGCTATTTATTACGATAAGGTTTTCGGCCAAAACCATATAACGCCGACATAATTAATTCGCATTTTTGGCAACCCGGTGGCCGTTTGCCGAATAATTTTGCAATCGTTATCGCTCATATATTGCGACCGGCCATTATTGTTTGGCAGGTGAAAATTGTTCGCGACTGACGTTAATTCCGTTTTTGCCAGCGAGTTATCATTGATCATTGTTCTTTGATTACTATGTAATTCTCGATTCGCGCGTTAATCGGGTTCTGCCGTTTTCTATTTCCGTGTCAAACCCCAGCTGTTACATTTGTAATACGTCGCTGTATCATTTCGTTCAAACTTCCTCATTGGACAACTGCTATGCACTATTCATTTGGTTATTCCGGAGGATTGCATTTTTGTGATTTCATACTCGAGTTAAAGTTAGCAAAGAAAACCAAATGTCCAGTTGGTCAAACTGAAATCAGCAGTACTCTTTTACAAAGAAATGTTTATTCGTCGCGACCGCACATTTTTCTCACTGACAATTTTCCATTCATCTCATTCTATTCATAATTTCCCATTGATCATTTGTCGTCGACCATTTTTCACACACCTCATCACCGACACGGAAACATTATGTTGCCCGGGACATCCCAAAAGTTTCCCCCTTGAAACTGTCCGCGACACCGAACGTCGCAACAAATGTAACCGTATTTCATCGGCGGTGATTGAAAAACGTAAAAAGAGGCGACGTTTTCCCGCGCGCAAATCCCTAGATGTACAACAACTTCGTATTATATTGACTAATGGCGAAGTCAGCCTCGCAGAGCGTACAGGCGTTTTCGGATAATCCGTTTCCGCGGTGGATGGCGCTTTTTCGAGCCACGAGGGGGACCCTTTCGGTCCCCCGAAAGGGACGATTTTTTTGTTTCACCGAGCTACGCTAAAAGCCTCTCGTATTTCAATCTGATAATATTGAACGGACGAGTCGGGCTTCAAAGAAGCGGCGCGCTTTTACCGATCCAGATCGCTATCGTCTTTGCGTTCGAAAGATACGCATCTAAATGAGCAGTCCTATATTTTGATAAGTCGGGCAACATTGGGTTACGACGTTTGTCGTACGACAATGCAGCAATCGACCGATCGCGTTTCTAAAGCCCGATCGGAGCGCCGATTTTGCGCCGAACCTCCGGTTATTCGATACCGATTTCAGCTGGCAAAGTCCGAGTGCTATGATCTTACCGATCGACGATCTCGGACCCTTCATCCGAATTCGCAAAATGACCGGTTTCGGGGAAAGACGGTTCAGAGTGCTCGGTTTCTCTCGCTAACAGATGGCGCTGTTAGACTCGATCCGCCGAGCCGTAACGGACCTTTTTAAGGGCTCTCATAATTGCGAGCCTCGCGTATTATTCCTCGTCAACGTAAAAACGCTCAAATTTATAGAGCGCTTAGCGTAGATCGTCGGTTCGAACGGCGGGCGCTCGCTTATTCATCGTCGCCGTAAAATCGCCCGCACAACAATTAATCGCCGAAAGTTGATGCAATTTTTGGCGCAGCAAAGTTGGAAACATCTCTTAAAAACTTCTTTTTTCCCCGCGGAAAATCTCCGCCGAAACTAATTTTGCGCGGTAAATTATGTAGGGGCAAAATTTTTTCAACCTTCCGCGATTAAAACTTCGCATTTCCAAACTTTGCGCCGCGCTCTGCCCTCAAGTCCCGCGTAACTTTTATTGCGTATAAACGCGCATATAAATAAATTTCGCCCGGCGACTTTCGATTCCCTCTCGAGCGACGAATTAATTAACCGAACGCGTTTATCTTGTTTACGACCCACTTGCTTCCTTTCCTTTCTTTGACGCGCCGGGCAGTCGATCGTCGCTGAGAGTACAAATAAATTATCGGCCAACGAGCGCTTTTTTCGCGCCGCCGTGGCAACCTTTCGACGTTCATTTCAATCGCCCGAGCGATCATTTGTTGCGAACCTCCGGCGCGGCATAAATCAGCGCCGATAACGGCCACGCAGCGCCATCTGACGCGGCTAAAGTTGGCGCGGTTAACGCGTGAAATGCGAATCTTACATTCGCATTGAATATCAATAAGCGCATAAAAAGTAACCCGACGCTGCTTTCTCACAAAACATCACGTGTCGTCGTAAACACACCTCATATAAATAACTCAGGCGCTGTCATCTGCAGATGCGCGAAAGGCTTACTTTGTCGCGCCAGCGTAAGAAAAAAATAGCCGAGGCAAAAAGGACGGAAAAAAGCGCGCCGGGCGTTTATTTTCGAATCGCTGACTGTTCGACAAGCGTCACGCCCGGAATTCGTCATCCCAACGAGGCGTGAACGCGCCGAAAAAAAGAACCTAAATCACGCGGAATTACGGGCTTAGACATTTAGATTCGCGCGATGAAATTTTACGTCGCCGACGAAAAGTCGGATCACTTCTTTTTTCCCTCGAGTGATTTTATTGTCGAATTATTTTTGATAACCCGGCGCGCGATTCGATCTATTGTCTACACGCCTCATAAAGTTGGCGTAAGGATTCGGAGAATTATGAATATGGGGCGTCCGGGAGCGCTTCCCGTAGGTCATGCCGAGGGACAATAAAAACGGTCAGCGGGACGATTTTTTATCGCGTAACGAACGCACGAGGGCACAGCGCAATTGGAGCCGAGAGAACGGCGGTTTCGATACGGGTCCAGGTTTTCTTCCGTAATGCGCTTGTCACGATTCATCCAATTAGCGCCCGGCGACTCCTTTTCAGTCACGTCATGAGTGAATTTACTCCCTTTTAGACGTGACTGGTCGAAATAAGGCTATTTTGAGCGCCAATTACGATAACGGAACTTATCAGTGCGAACATCGATACGCTAATTTCGAGTCAGACAGGAAATAGACACGCTTGACGAATATGCCGATTATGCTCCCGGTGCGAATTCGAATTGTCGTCTATTTCACTTTTGGTTTTCCGACTTTGTTTCCGACAGGAAAATTGCGCTGGATCAGGGTATAATGCAGTTTGCGCGCTTTTATGCAAACCGCGATTGGGACGCGACGGAAATAATAACGATTTTTTCGCAGACTATATCAAATCATTTTTATGAAGCCCCGCGGAATTTCATATTGCCGAAATTCGCGCGCCTTTTGATCAGCCATTTCAACCCATTTTCTTTCCCGGATTATTTATCGCGCATTATTTCAAGCACACGAGCCGCGATCGATTATCTTTCATTCTTCATTCCTCAATCATTCCACTTCAACGGCCACTTTGAATCGATTATTTATCTCGATATGATTGAACGTTAAACCAGAATAAAGTATCGAGTGGAGGATAAAAAGGCTGCACGATTTCGTCGTACGAATACGCTTAATTTTTCGGAGTTTCGGTTAAAGCGTATCGAGTTGCACTCCGGCGAAATTTCGCCTCGAATTTGCGCGATCGCTTAGCGTTTTTGCGACGTCGCGTCCTTCCGAGTAAGTGATTCCCACCGTTTTCTAAATATATCCCTCCCCGGGTTCTATAAATAACCGCAGTTATTACAAGAGCGAACTTGTCGGATTTTTCGACGATATTAGTCCTGAAAGTACATGTGCGACGAATGCCATAAAGTCGCCTTTTTACGACTACGAGACGCATTAAATGGCATTAGTCATTGTATGCGCCGTTGAGTCATTACTTTGTAGGGACCAAGTGCGAATCTGCCGAACAAACGTGACGGGGACAAAAACCGGGAGAAAAAGAAACGAGCGAATCAATTTCGCGCCGCTCCTTAATTTACAACAAATTCAGATGTGCCACCCGCCGAGTCCGATTAATCGTGGAAATGGAAAAGCGTCCGGCTGCGTGGAAAAATGCCGCCAATGACGGCATAAATTCAGGGGAATCGCGCGCTACGTTCCAATAAATAACTTTTATGATCCGAAGATTTAGAACAAAGCGGGAGAAAAAAAAGCGGAGGGTCGGGGCTTAATTTTAATTTCCGCACTCGGCGCCCCCTTCCGGCGATTTTTTCACGCATATGCCGCTGCAAGCACCGGAATCCGGCGTGAGTCACGACTTTTTTCGTCACTGCATCGGCTGAATTGTCACTTTCTTCTGTGCATACGCTCAGTGCATGCGTATTCGCTCGAGGTGACTATAAAAACGCGCTTTAATAGCGTATTTTCGACCAAACACCTTTCTATGAATACGAAATTCGAGACTGATTTTATTTGGGGGAAAAACACCGCCCGATTCCAAACGAAATATATAGGTTATTCAAACAAGATGTTTTGCTACTTAAAGAAAGCCGTTTTGATGCATTGCAATATATATTTTGCTGCGCAAGACGCATTATAAAACGGAAATGCATTTGCATAGGAACGGAAACCCTTTTAAGGGAATCACGGGGTTACTTCCGGCGGTGGTAAACCGGTTTCCGCGTCAAACATTTTGGTAATTGAAAATATCGACAAGACTTTTTGATTTTTGAAACGCTCTTTTTTCGGTCAGCAGCGGGATTATTGATTCTACGTATTTGGGTTGTCGAAATACATTCCAGAATTTGACTTGCAATTATTTATGCATTCGCTCGTAAATTATATTCAAAAAACCGATTCAGTCTAATTATTATGCTATGATTAATTTTCATTTCAACGTGCACATCACATTTATTTATAAATACTGAATTTCCGCTCCAACTGCTTATTGGGAAATACGAAGTACGAATTGATTATTAGGTATCGGCAGCATACGGTTTCTAACACAAACAACGTCAGTGCGTTGAATAAAGATTTTATACAATACAAAAACAAGGCGCGCAATTCTAGTAAAAATAGAAAATTCGAATAGGAATTTCTATTTCGCGTCCATTTGAATTTACTCTGCCCCGATAGAGCAAGATGTATAATGTGCATATATTAAATGGACCTTTATAAATAAATTCTACGTTATATAATATTATACGTAATTACATTTTTTAAATATAAAGTTCTACCAGGGTTTGCAGAGCTCACCCCTAAGCTGGGAACAAGTTTACACGATGAAATTATTTGCGTTACTAACTGAAATGGAAGTCTTCTATATTCGCTGAAACGCTCACTGAAACGTTTCGCTCATTTTCCGATGTCATTAGATTATCTTTTGCGACAGATAGACTAGCTAAGTTATATTTTGGCGTCATTTTTAACGACAAATAAATCGGGCTGATCAATTCATTTGCGCTGTTTTCCAACTCGAAAAATTCCCTAAAGGTTCGACCAGATCCGTACATTCTCTCGAATAGCTGTTCATAATTAATGTTTATACAGATGCATAAAAGCAGATATAGTAACTTATTCGCGTGTTTGTTTCGCAGTTGTTTAATGCCGCTGTCTCATGGCGGGTGGAAGTTAATTAAAAGTGAAAACACGACCGAGTAGATTCATCCTGGATTGAAAGTTTTACGCTTATGAAACATTTATTTCGACGCAAATTTCTGCTTAACTATCAATATTGAGGGGGTTTGCTGCTTTTAGCAAAACAAATTAGAATGGTGTTCAACAGTTTTTGTATGTTAGTGAAATAATTTTTCAAAACTAAGATAGTGTATTTTGAATTAGATATATTTATTTGCAGAAGTATATAGGAAATTTTACACATTTCTTTACTCATGGGTAAAAATAGTGGTTTCCTAAAGCAGAAATAATTGCATTTTTCTCGAGAAATACTTGTTAATAAACTTTACGATCTCCTACAATATAATAAATTGCGATAAAATCACAATTTTCTGCCAAGTAAATTTCTAAAAACTTGTAAGTTTATTGCAAGTTACTCACAAAAAGTCACACATTTATCGCAAGTTTATTATTTAGTAACTCATAAGGGCGAGCGTTACACTTACTATAATTTAAATTTTACTAACCAAAATATCTAACTGGGAAGTGTACTCCGTTAAAAATTTACTTGTTCTAGCTAAATTTTTAGTTAGAATAAGAAAAATTTTTCTAAAGTGGGTAAATATTTACCTGGTATAAGTCAACATTTCTTTCCGTGTAACTAT
>JABFPB010008520.1:0-10062 GCA_022817645.1 Ceratoteleas bidentatus | reverse complement strand
AAAATTATTATTCGTACATTTTTTATAAACAAAGACACTAACTCCGTTGCAGCAGAACTTCGACATCACCTTAAGAATGTAGTAGCAACGATCTTGTGACGGTTACCGGCCGGTCATAGAACACGTTATAGAACATGGTCACTGAAGACGACAATTTTCTTTAATTATATTTCAAGCCTCGTTCTCATAGCGTTCACATCGAAGAGTCGCTATTGTTAAAGTGATACAATGTCGAAGAGAAAACGCGAAGACGAGACTTACAAAAAAGTGTTTGAAGAGCTGAAGAAGCTTCAAGAACAAATGCATTCATTACAGAAAGCGCGGAAAGATGAATCATCAAATGATGAATCCGATAGCGAAACTGAGAAAGGTAAGACAATCGGACAACGAAAAAGGATAGGCCCAAACATAATAGGGAGTCATACGATTAAATTTTGGAGTTTGCACGAGAGGCAAAACATCATTTAACCTGACTTTACTATGTGGACCAAGAAATAAATCAGGTTGCAAGTTTGCACGAGAGGCAAAATGCCACAAAATACTTAACCGCAATAAATTCTATGAGTAACGAAATTCAGTGCGAGCTTGCACGAGAAGCAAGACGTAACATAACCTCAGTAAGGTTTATCTCAATCAAATAAACATGCGAGCTTGCATGAGAGGCAAGACGCAATTTAATCTTGCATATCAACATATGAGACGACAAGTACAACAGCATGTTTTGGCAAAATGCAACATAACCTCAAGGGTGGTTATGTGAAACAGATAACAGTGCGAATGTGTACGACAGATGAGCCTGACAATATAGTACGGCGAGTTTGCACAAGAGGCAAAACGCTACATAACATCAGAGGTGCCTTAAATAAATTATTGCGTGAGCTTGCACAAGAGGAAAAATGCGATATATGTTATGACTTTATCTGCACAAATGCCAGAATAAAATTTCACAATTATTATTGTGATAATTAAGATTCTTGTTGTCCTTCAGATGATCCTGAGGAAACGAAGAGCGGATCAGAACCGATCGTGGAAGATGAAGACGAGACTGAGATCCCACAGAAGGTAGAGCCTCCACCAAATGATTCTTTGGTAGATGATCAGATAAGAGAAGACGAAGGCATCGAGAACAAAGAGAATCAACTAAACAGCGATGTTCTTGAGGTGCTGGGCGACGATCCAGAGAAATCGAATGCACTGGATTTAAATGTACATTCTGCTATTGCAAAGAGATGCAAATTTTGGATTCGCGAAGGTCTCAAGAAGGATGTTTGTGACGAGCTGGTCAACAAAGGTACACCAGATTTTTGTGCTCCTCAACTCAACGCGGAGATAAAGGCGTCACTCTCGGTATCTGCAATAAAAAGAGACAAGTACGCGAGAGTACAACAAGATTTAGCAGGAGCTGCCTTAGTTGCTGTGAGTTCAGTTATGACCACTTTGGCAGAAGATAACGAAGAAGGATTTGATCAGCTACTGATCATTGAAAGACTCAACGATGCAGCCAAACTTATGGCAGAGGTGATGCATAAACTGACCATTACCAGAAGATCCTTCATATCTCCAGGTTTAAACAAGTCAGTGAAGAAAACCTTGGACGAAGCTAAACCAGATAGTTATCTGTATGGAGCCGATCTGAAGGATAAAGTGAAGGACCTTAAAACAGCAACTAAACTTAGCTTGGATTTAAAGGTACAGGCAAACAACAATCCCACGCAGCCAAAGCCTTTTTAGGGAACATGGGCCTCCAAACCAGACGACCACTAAGGCCAAAAACTACGTATGCACAAGATCAGGCCAGACCAAGGTTCTACTTCAAAGGCAGGAGGCCCACGCACAACTATCCGAAGAACAAAAACCTGAAGTCTCAAGCAAACAAAAATCCCGAAAATTAAGCGTGAGTACTACAGGTCGGTTGAAATTATTTATTTCCGAATGGGAAAAATTAACTGATGACAAATTTATTTTGCAATTTATCAGGGGATATAAAATAAGTTTTATTCGGAACGTGGTTCAAGTTACTCCATCTGTAAAATTGAATTCTGAAACAGAATTAAACCAATATAAACTTGCAATAGACAAATTATTACTTAAAGGTGCAATTGAAACATGTGTGTCGGTTGAGAATCAGTTTCTATCGTCATACTTTTTAATCCCCAAAAAAGATGGTTCGAATAGATTCATTTTAAATTTAAAAAAACTAAATGAATTTATCAATACGGAGCATTTCAAGATGGAGGATCTACGATTAGTAAAGGAGCTAGTGACACCTAATTGTTACATGGCGTCAATAGATTTGGAGGACGCATATTTTTTAGTGCCAATAGATAAGGATTCGCGAAAATGGTTAAGATTTATGTTCTTAGGCCTGCTTTTTCAATTTACATGTTTGCCTTTTGGCCTTAATGTCAGTCCTTGGGTCTTCACAAAGATTCTGAAGCCGGTCATGCGAAGACTAAGACAGAATGGTTGGACATCGGTAATCTATCTCGATGATATATTGTGTATTGAGGAAAGTTTACAAAAATGTAAAAATAATGTCCAGACGACACAAGCTTATTTGAAATCATTGGGTTTTATAATTAATGAGAAAAAATGCAATTTACCTTCAACCAATTGCAAATTTTTGATTGAAGGTAAATTTGTTATTAACTCGGTGAAATATTCAGTGGAATTAAACAGTGAAAAAAGATCTAATCTGGCTGAGCTAATCACTAAATTCACGAAAATAGATAAATGTTCCATTACGGAGTTTGCACAATTAATCGGAAAACTGATTGCCGCATGTCCAGCAATTCAGTATGGCTATGGGTACACAAAATCATTGGAACGAGCAAAGATTTTAGCCTTGATCCTTAATGATTACGATTACGAAGAAACCATGCAGATCCCTAGGTACATCTTAGAAGATCTATATTGGTGGAAATCCAAGGTTCAGAGTTCGTGTAACCCCATTAGACTCCAATCATTTGATTGTACAATCTATACAGATGCATCTACTTCAGTAGATGCAGAAAAACAATCATATTAATTATTTAGAACTATTTACGGTAGAACTAGCGTTAAAGAGCTTGGCTGAAGGCTTGAGAAATTGCCAAATTCTTCTTCGAATAGACAATACGACGGCTATTGCTTACGTAAATCGCATGGGAAGCATAAGGCATGTAAAACTGAATCTGGTGGCAAGAAGGATTTGGCAATGGGCTGAAGCCAGAAACATCAACCTTTTTGCTTCTTACATCGCATCAAAAACTAATGTTGAAGCCGATGCCCTTTCTCGAATCCAGAATACAGATTCGGAGTGGGAGTTGAATACGGTAGCATTCGAAAAAATTAACAACAAGTTCGGAAAACCGCACATTGATCTATTTGCGAATAATGTAAATAAAAAATGTGAGAAATTTTGTGCTCGATTCCCAGATCCAGAAGCTTATGAGGTAGATGCGTTTACTATTGATTGGTCCAACATATTTTTTATGCATTTCCACCATTTATTATTATATCAAAGGTTTTAAATAAAATAAGAGTTGAAAAGGCAAGAGGAATTATAGTGGTTCCAAATTGGCCAAATCAGGCATGGTTTCCAACATTTAAAAGCTTAATTGTTAACGACCCAATATATTTTAAACCAGCTGCTAATTTGCTACTGTCCCCGTGCAGGTTAAAACAGCACAGACAGGCTCGACACTTGGGTTTGATTGCCGCAGTTGTGTCAGGCAAGCATTCATTATGAGAGGATTCACTGGCAAAACTGCGGACATCATGATGGCATCAGGAAGTCAACCTTGAACCAGTATGATTCATCTTTAAGAGAATGGTGGTTGTACTGCAAAGGAGACGTTAAAGTGATGTCGAAAGTCTGCTGCAACGGAGTTAGTGTCTTTTAAAATAAAAACAATAACAACACTTTGTAACCAAAAAATCGATTGTAGCGAGATTGTGTACTCATGGAAGAATGTAGTTAAGAAGTTATTCCTCGCAGTTTTTTATTTTACAGCTGACCCTACCATATATCTTACATCTAACCGTTGCAGCGTGCCTTTTCCTATGCGCAATTTTTCTCCCCCAAAAAAAAAGTCTCAATAATTCAAAATAAAAAAGGGCGCCACTCGGTTTTTCATAAGGAAAGCCGAGAAACCGGTTTGCTCAGTCGGGAGGCGCAATTGTGGGTCGACACCAATAAGAACACTATAAATACTATCAGGATCGTTAAGGGCCAAAAATAAAATAAACAGAAATGTCCAAATCTTAGACCCACATGACTTTTATTCCTTCCTCCTTGCTATTTTATTTACATTGAATTTCATTCGGCCCAAAGGCCGTTTTGGGATAACTCGATATAATCCAAAGTTTCAACAAGCTAAGGGCAGCAATGGAAGTTTCAACAAGTTATCAAATTATGTAGTCACGTGCTCAGGTCGCTCTTTGTGTAAGATCAATATTTCCAGATAAATAGTAAATTACAAAAAGTTCAGTCAATTGAGGGGATTAAGAACAAAGTCATCAGTTCTTAAGGGTCGAGATCTCATGGGTAATAAATACTTGAAAAAAATAATAATGATCAAAATCCATGCAACTACATCACCACGCTCGGCACATTCAGTTCCATTCAGTTTCGTCAAGTCCCAGGCCTGACCCAGGCTCAGCCAAGTACTCGCACGACGAAAAAAATTAAACAAACAAAATTAACTATTATAAAGCGGTACTTCCGCCATTTATTCCGCCACGAGGTTCGGGAAAGCGGCGAGCGCGAGTCCAGGCGTCCGATATTCCAGTGGAGAGAACAACCGGAAGAGATGAGTTGCGTTGCTCTATTTATAACCGCGGCCCCTTTGACCACTTCAAGGTGGGGCTCGAGCAGGTGTCATGGCGCATCATTTGGTCAGCCAGTTGATTTTCGGAAGGTCCGGTATCATTCGGATCCCCCAATAAAGGTTCGCCGGATGACCCGAGATCCAATCGGCACAGCTTGCTCCGGGCAATGGGAGATGAAATTTGATTGGTTGACGTGCGCTCATTTCCCGTCCGTTCGGCCGGTATGGCACGAGCTTCTCCCACCGTGATCCCTCTGCGGTGCTGCTCAGGTTGGCTGCGTGGCGCTATCATCCCTTCCTCGCTGCTTGTTGGCGGCTCTCGTATCGTTGAATGTCGCTATGGGTAGAGGACTCGTCGGTCGCTTCCCAGTGCATTCAAAAAGTGGCGGAAAATTCAAAAACATTAGTTACAGTTC
Source organism: Ceratoteleas bidentatus (assembly GCA_022817645.1). Classification (NCBI taxonomy): domain Eukaryota; kingdom Metazoa; phylum Arthropoda; class Insecta; order Hymenoptera; family Scelionidae; genus Ceratoteleas; species Ceratoteleas bidentatus. Next base: position 4,835 of record JABFPB010008520.1, on the reverse strand, counting down.
GAGATTCAATCTGAGCCTGTGACCGCCCGTTCAGTGCCTGGTGATTTCTAAAAAAACTCATTTCTGATTCGCGAATAGAATATAATAATAATTTAATAAATAATTGGATAAATAATAATTGAATAAATAAAAATAAAGATGAGATCTGGGTTATTCTCTCGGCTTTCCCTTCGGAATTCGCCTCTTATAACGGGGTGTTATAACGTGGCATCTGCAAACGCCACGTTATAACACCCCGCCGCCAGAGTGATGCTTCCCCTTTTCGCCTTGGCGAACAAGGAGTAAGCAGCACCCCTTTTCCTCTATCAAATTTCTTCTGTCCCGGTATGCGTCCGCGTCTATTCAATTCAATCGTCTTGCAGCACCCGCACTGAACTTCGGTCAAGCTCTTTCCGACTCATTGGTCGTTAAGGACGATACAACATAAATTTCTCACAAATTACTAACATCCTCACAGAATAAGACAAAATACAACACAACCGGTCATACAACAGTTCACCGAATCCTTCATACTAAACAAAACTTCCCTCTAGAATTCATTGGGGACTCACCAATTCTCATGGTTGATTGTTTGTACTCTTGTGTCTCCTGATACTGTGTTCTTTCTCTTATTTTATCTCAAAGGTTTTCCGGCGAAATTGTCTTTCTCCTAACTTCAATTTATTTTACCACTACCTATCCTCATCCTTCTTTGCCGTTACCATCCTGACTCAAGGTTCGCGCAGTCTCACATCAGCACCCGCGGAGGAGGTAACTCTCAATAAAGCGCGAAAAAGCGCCCCCCCCGGGGATGCAGACGGCCATCTGGCCCCTAGGCTCGATATATTCGCGATCCTAAGTCGCTTTTTCACCTTTACACAGGTTTCCCCCGGATGGTAACGCAAAAAAAATTGCAAACTTTTCTAAACCCTACTGACCCATTTCAGAGTCTAACAGAGAGGCTAATCTTTTCTTTCATTATGTGTTGGGCTATTTAAAAAAAATGAAAAATATATGTCTCAAATCTTTATTTTGTCATCCCAGTCTTGTTTTGTTCGCAGACAGTCTTATTTATGGAGGGTCGGTAATTAGAGTGGAGGTGGGGGAGGGGGGGTAGCACTACCGGTCCTGTTCCGCCAATCTCTCGCGCGGGAGGCCAGTGTTTCTCTGGGCAAGTTAACACTGTGTACCCCTGCTTGCCGCACCTGTAACAGTGGGGTCGTTGGGGATTTTGCTTCCGGGGGCAGTCAGACTTGCGATGGCCCCGCTCCCCGCACCTCCAACAACGCGGTGAGACCACTGCCTCCGCTGCAGCACCCGCACTTCGGGGCTCGCCGTGTACGAGGTGAGGGTTGTGGGACTTCCCGGATGTTGCTGGGGGCCCCCTTGCACTCTTTCTCGGTCTTCCCCTGGGACGCTTCCCAACTGATTCCCCTTCTCCACCTTCCTCGCCTCTTCCCTCTGTTCTTTCACTTTCTTTTCCCCCTCGCTTTTCTGTCGTTCCTTCTTCTCCATTTCCCTTCTCTTCATCTCTACTTCCTCCTTCCAACTCGTCTCCATCTCCTTTCTCTTCTTCGCTTCCTTCTCTTCTATCTTACTCATCTCCTCCTCTCTCTTCTTCTTCTCCTCCCTCCACTTCCTCCACGCTCTCATCTTTTCCGGCTACACTCGGGCCAGGGGGATTTTCGAGTCCCAAGGAGGGGGCTCTTCCTCCTTCCAGGCCCTGAAGGGACTGCCGGGAAAGAGATGGAACATCTGGAAGTTCATAAAATTTGTCAGGGTACGGTTTCGCTTTAAGGGTTGAAATGTGCCATTTTCCTATTGACTTTCCTGATTGGTCACATAGGAGATATACTGTAGGTGATAAGACTTTTTCTATCAAATAAGGTCCGGTATATTTCTTTTCTAATTTCGCGCAATGTTTATCTACCGCAAACGATAAGGTCTTTGACATTCTCCAAACTTCGTCTCCCTCCCTAAATTCTCTATCTCCCTTATTTCTATTGTAATACTGCGCTTGGGTGTTTCCGGCGTCACTTATATACTTAGTGACTAGATCTCTTATCGCGGACATGTGATCCATCCGCCTCTTCCACTCCTGTACGGCCATATTACATGGTTCATCCTCTTTCTCAAGGTTCCGTCTAAGGAGTAGGGGAGGCTTTGGCTCACGTCCAAAGTTTAAATACGCTGGGGAGTATTTTGTAGATGAATGGGGGGGCGGTATTTACGGCAAATTGAAATTCTGCTAAATGTTCATCCCATTTTTGGTGGTCTTGATCTATAAATGCTACAATCATGGATTTCAGCGTTCTGTTGCACCTTTCAGTTGGATTCGCGGAGGGACGGTATACTGGGGTTGTCGATAATACTATTCCTAGGCTGTCAGTTAATGTTCTCAAATGTTTATTAATAAACTCTGGGCCATTATCACTGATTATTATGTCCGGTAGTCCCCATCGGTAAAATATTCGTGTCTCAAAAGCTTGCCCTATTGTTAAACCGTTTGCTTTACGTAATGGAATGTATTCCGTCAATTTCGTAAATAAATCTACTATTACCAATATATAGCAAAATCCATTTTTACTTCGCGGGAACGGTCCCATAACATCAGTCGCGATTACTGACCAAGGGGTCTCATAAGTTCTCGGTATCATTAAGCCATCTGGTCTCACGTTTATGGACTTTGTCCGCTGACATATTTCGCACTTTCTCACATAATCTTTCACATCTCGAGACAGCCCAGACCAATAGTAATATCTCGCAATCCTCGCATACGTCTTATGGGTCCCTAAATGTCCTGAAGTTGGGGTCGCATGGCTTTCATAAAGGGTTCTCTCTCTATATTCTTCGGGTAAAACTAGTTTCCAGGCATTTAAATCTTCTGTTATCTCATCTATAAGGGGGTCAATACGATGACAGTACATCGTTTCCTTCATGGACTAACCAGTTTGGAAATCTTTTGGGATATTGTGCGATTTCTTTCATTCTTCTGGTGTACCAGGCATCTGTCGTCACACACAACAGTGCCAGGCATTCCAGAGGTTCGTTAAGTCGCGAAAGGGCATCAGGCACATGATGTAGTGCGCCTTTCCTATGTACTATCTCGAAATCGTACTCTAACAAGTCCAGTGCCCATCTCGCTACTCGATCTGTCGGGTTTTTGCAATTGTATAACCAACGCAAACTTGAGTGATCCGTTATAACCTTGAACTTGAACCCTTCTAGGTAGTGGCGAAATTTATTGATAGTCCAAACTACCGCCAAATATTCCTTTTCAGTGACAGTATAATTCTTTTCCGCGTTTGACATAGACCTTCTTGCAAAAGCAACAACTCTTTCTATACCGTCTATTTCTTGGGTGATCACCGCTCCCAACCCATACGAACTGGCGTCTGTATGTAGAACAAATGGGACTCTAAAATCTGGACAAACCAATACTGGTGTCTCCGATAAGATTTTTTTCAACGTCTCAAAAGCCGCTATTTGGTCTTTCATCCATTCCCATGGTGTGTTTTTTTTCAATAATCTATGGAGTGGTTCAGATATTGTCGCTAAATTTGGTACAAAACGTCTGTACCACGATGCCATACCTAAAAACCTTCTCAACTGTTTCAAATTTCGAGGAGTTTCATAATTCAGAATAGGAGATACCTTTTCTGGATCTACCTGTAGTCCCTGCTGGTTCACAACAAATCCTAAAAATTTCACTTCCCCTCGGCAAAATTCACTTTTCTCAAAATTGATGGTTAATCCAGCTTCTATTATCCTTTCTAAGACTCTCCTAACCTGAACTAAATGTTCTTCAAAAGTTTCCGTGACCACTATGACGTCATCTAAGTAGCAAAATACATGAGGTTCGAAACGATGCCCAATCAATTTATCCATCAATCTTTGGAACGTTGCTGGCGCATTAGTTAGCCCAAATGGCATTCTTCTAAACTGGTATAATCCGCGACCAGGTACAGTAAATGCTGTTATTTCTTTACTAGAGTCTTCTAATGGCACCTGAAAATAGGCTTGACTCAAATCTATCGTCGTGATATACCTAGCTGCTCTTAGTCGATCCAAAATTTCCTCTATTCTTGGTAATGGATAAGCATCTTTTTTCGTTACATCATTTATTTTCCTACAATCTAAACAAAACCTATATTTCCCTGATGACTTTTTCACAATGACCACGGGACTCGCCCAGTCACTGTTGGATGGTTCTATTACACCTTCTTCTAGCATTCTATCTATTTTTTTATATAGATGTTTTCTAACTTCTGGGGAGGTTCGATAATAACGTTGTTTAATTAGCCTATTACCTCCAACATCTATACGATGAGTTGTTAGATGGGTTAATCCTAAAAGATCCGGATTTTGTGGAATAAATTGATTTACCATTTTCTTTAACCTATCTAATTGCCATTGACTCAAATCGCATAATCCTTGTCCCTGTTGTATTTGTAGGGTTGATATATGCTCTATTTCAGGTTCCAACAGTGACTTAATTTCTCCTCTATTCTTTTTAACCTCCATGGAAATTTGAAACAATTCTACGAAGTCCATTCCTAATATTCCCAATAACGATAGGGTCGGCATTATGTACTGTAACGGTGGTACTTTCTGACCACCGTTGACTTTCGCCCAACGCCAGTTTCTCGGCCGGAATTTTCGCGAGAATTTGCCAAACGCCCAACTGTTTGCCTCGCTACGCGTAACTATGCTTTTATTTCAGCGAGAGCTCGAGTCGGCCGGCCTGGCAGGTATGGAAGCCCCCAACTCAACCCTTTTCCCCGCCCTCCCCTTTTGGTATGACGAGTGTATGTTTGGCCTTATGCGCCATTTTTATAGAATTCTGTAAATAGTGT
>JABFPB010008519.1:0-10062 GCA_022817645.1 Ceratoteleas bidentatus | reverse complement strand
CGCCAAGTGTTGCCGATGAAAAGTCACCGTAACGCCTTCAGACACGCTCTGATAGAGCCGGCTGCGAGTCTCGCGCAATTGGACGTCGTTTTTAACGCTTTCTTTTCCGAACACTCGACACAATATACGCGCACACGAATGGCCTTCCTGGCGATCGGCGCCGCCGCGAAGCCCGCGCGCGTTTCGCGACTCCGATCGCGCGGCGATCTACCGCGATAAACGCCTCGGGAGAGTTCACACGCGCGCCGCATTCCTGCCCACTGGCCGCGTTGCATTTTATTTATAAAACCGGTAAAAATAGTCGCGCGCGGCTCGCGGTCATTTGTACCGCTTGATAATTACGGATTTCTTTTCGAGCCCCGTCTGTCCTTTCCGTACGACCCGACGAAAGTGAAACGCTGCGCGATTCGCGGATAGTGCTTGTTTCAGGCAGTTTAAGAGGCAAAATTTTTTTTGATGTAGGTTTTTTTTAATACGAATCAGAGCCTTAGTAAAAAGAGAAATATATTACCAATATATTCCCGATATATTCCTAATATACTCCAGATATATTACCGATATATTCCCAATATATTGCAAAAATTGGGAATATATTGGGAATATATCGGAAATATATTTTATTATAAAAAATATATTGAGATTATATTTTTCTTCTACGGCCGATATATTCCTACTTTCACTAGGGAGATTGCCTAGCGTATACTTGAACCTTATTTTACATACCCTCTCAATTTTTTTTAAATTTTGTTGCTTAAAGTGGTCTATAAAACATATGTTGATGAACCGGAAGATAAAGTTATGATAAAATAAAAAGCAAAAAATTATGAATACATTTAATTTTTCTTTATTTTGTGGAGAACCGTATATGCATAGTTCGAAAGAAGAAACCAACTATAAAAAAATATACATACATTTTTGACAACTCCATTTTTTATTGCAAATATGAAATTTTTTCCAACCATGAGAATGAAAAGCTTGAAAATCCAAAGTTATCCAAAGTTATCTAAACAATCGCTGATTAATTGTACACATGATTTATTTATATTTCTACGAAGGAAGGTACTGATGAATTTCGGGATTGAAGTTGAAAATCGATTAAAGTGTTTTTTGTTTTGGTATTTACCTTTTGTTTTGCGCAGTTATTCCAGCTCGGAAGAAAACTCCACGAAAGTAGAAATTCGTGTTGGTCCAAAACGTAATCGACGTCCGTTCGACTACCTGCAAAATGTAAACACAACGTGTTATTTCGCTTGTTTTAAGTATTTGATTTTTAAATTATGTTTGCTTAAACGCCGTGGCGTACTATTATCCCGAAAAATAATATGTGCCGCGCGTTTTCGGAACAAACACTCGCGTCGGAAAAACTGATGTGCCGTTTTAACACCATTTGTCCTGTTTTTTCGCACGTCGCTCAACTTGCTACTTAGTCGCGAAAATACGATTGTATTTACGTTACTTGTTTGTTGTTTCGGAAAAGAAAAATCGGTTTGACCATTTTACGGTTTTAATTCAAAATAACATTATAATAATGCGACTCTGCTAATAATGTTATTAAAATAATTGCGAATTATTTTAATGACAAATTTACAGTTTCTCTCTTTAAAGTGTTATTTAAAATAAATGCAGTCATAAAAAAGATTAAATCTATCTAAGTCACTACGTCTGCAACCCGCTCGTTCACATCAGTCTCGCTCGAAAACGGCGATATTCAGGCCAGAAATGCCGCGGAATTAATACAAACGCCGCGTGCTAACTTTCCGCGCGAAATCATCACTCATCACACGTGTTGCGATTCTATTAAGCAATAAAATTCGCCTTCGCCGAAAACCGTCGGTTCGTCGTACAAAAATCGAGCGCGTTCACTCGAAAAACAAATGTTCCCGCGAAAAACAGTTTACAGCATTTTTAGAACATCCCGACATTACGATCCCCAGTACCCTGAAAGTTGCTATTACGTCTACAAACATTTCCCATAATACTCGTTATTTGACCATCCAAAGTATCCCAAACAAAAATGGCACTATTTTTAACACCGCTCATCAAACATAGGCCAGAAGAGAATTTCGGGACGAGATTTTTTTTGCAACTTTTAATACTTCAACGTGGTTACGGTAAGGATAAATAAAAATATAATTTGTTTTCATTTAACTCGAATTTACAAACAAATTTATTGCATAACGAAAAAATATTGTTTTTTTTAGATTTTCTATTCACATTACATTTTTACATTGAACAAAATTATTGTATTTTCAAAGAACTTTTTCCATTTGGTTCGACAAACTTTTTACAGATTGTCAAATAAAAAATTGACGCACCTGTTTATGTTAGAAAACATTTCATATGATTTTAATTTAACTATTCAATATTTATATCAAAATACCTATTTAGCATTTCCCGTGGACGGTTCCCTCACACCTCAATCTTCTTTCAGACGACTAAAAAACTGCCGAAGTGTTCTCCACCGAGTATCAAAGCCCGAACGACACGGCGGAAACTCATTTGCCCGTCCATTAGCAAAACAAAATATTTGCGCAAACATTGCCCAAATCCGTGCACTTCCCGTCGTGAAAGCCGTCCGGCTATTCTGAATGCGCCGTCACTCCGTGTATACGTGCACCCATACACGGATACACGGGTGCGGGTGTGCGAGGGAGAGAGAGGGCGCGCAGGGTCGATTTTATGTATCGAGTTCGCGCGACACTTTGTCTTGCCGGGCACTTGAAATCGAACGAGCGTCCGATAAAAAGGCGGCAAAGCGAATAAAACGACGGCCACGGAAACGGCGCGGGCGAAGGGGCGACGACAGAAACTCGAATCGAGTGCTTTTTTGCTCCGCGACAAGAAGCACAAAAGCCGCGCTCCCTGGCCGGGATCGCGCTGTATCTTAGCGATTCGGCACGTTTCCACGACACTTGCCAATTTAACGCGTTGGCGATCTTCGACTGCGAGGCGATTGCTTTGAAATATGCAGCGGCATCGCGCGACAACAACTAGGAAGCGCGACGGCAATTCGCTGATCGAAATTCGTCGACGAAAGGTCATCGGGGGTTATTAGTGGCGGGCTAGACTTTTTGATGTTTTGAAGCATAGGAATGATTTGAGCCCGTGTGGAAAAAATTAGGGGTCCAGAAATATTACGAAGACGAATTATTTCGAACCTTCGAATTCGAACTTCGAAGATTCTTGTGCGAATAATTTTCACTCGGAACTTCGAACTTCCAACTTCGAATTTCGAACTTCGAACTTGGAACTTCGTAACTTCGAACTTCGAGGTTGCTTTCAAACCTTCGAAATGTTCGAAGATTCGAAGTTTCGAACCTTCGTAAAATCTGGATCCCTAGAAAAAATCAGTCTGGATTCGGTCTGATGCCACATTGTATCCAGACTACATATAGACTCCTATTAGTCTGGAATATTTTGGGTCAGGACGCATGCCAGTCTTTATCCAGACTGATGCCAGATTGTATCCAGAGTGAAAAGGGTCTGGAAAAAAATTAAGGTTACTAACAAAATTTTACTTGATTCAGATAAACTGTATGGCTGCTATGTGTACAAATAAACTGTATACCTGATTTAGTCAAATAAATTTTCCTAACATGATTCGTGAGAATCGTACATTAGATTTAGACAAAACTGAATATTCGTTTGGCAGAATCAGACAAACAGCTTTGTGTTCTGGAAAGGTTATGTTATTTGATTGGAGCATAAGTTACCATTTTAAATAAAGATTTGCGTCAAATTTAGTTTTGTGAATCAAATAAATGTGATGTTCTAGACGGAAAATAAATTCTTACAATTATACACGTAAACGTCTATATATTCGGATTTATCTAATTCGACGATCGTTTTTCTTTCCGTGGAGACTATATTCAAAATAAACAGAGTTTGGTTGTAGTCTGGATACAATCTGGCAATAGTTTATGTGGCCAAACCGATTCCAGATTGATTTTTTTCACCGGGAAGGTGTAGTTTTGACGATTTGAGGGTAATTTGAGGGTTCTTTTTATAGTAGACACATACTATTGTCGAATCGGTACATAAACGTGCAATATGTAAAGTTTGAGGTAAATTTAGTAGGATTAAATAAGCGTAAGGGAGAGATCAGTGTTGAGGCCGTGTCGAAAGCGTTATTAGATATTAGATATACTGATATTAGATATTTCTTAAAATACGAAAAAATGAACAATTAACCACAATTTTAAAGATCAAAGTGCCATTTTTTCACTTTTTTACGCGCTTTTACCAGAAAACGTCTACTGTTTATACCTTGCTGGAACCATAAAATCGATAGCTCCTATCAAAAACATCGTTATTCAGATTTCCCCATTTAAATTAAATGAAGAAATCTGAATAACGGCGTTTTTTACTAGAGCTGTCGAAATGTAAACTAGTTTTCGATGTGGCAAAAATCGTAGAAATACATGCTGAAATTCTTCGCCTAATGTTTTCTTTAAAATCTCAAATACATTCTCCTGAAGGTGCAAAATGGCGTTATGTTCGATTTTATGAATCTTTTTATTCAAAAAGATTAATTCTGTTGTAGCAGACTTTCGACATTACCTTAAGATGGTTGTTTGTTTGAAGAACAAATTGGTTAGTGAATCAAATTACATGGTTTATTTATTTGGAAATAATGCAAGTGGTTAATTTGATTGCAATGTGGAATATTGCATTTAAAAATCGATTGTTTCTACTCTGAAATCTTCTTTCTGCAATAAGGAGGTGCCGCGATAAACTCCTTTATAATAAGAATGTTTTGAAAGAAACATATTTTGTAAACGAACACATTTTACTAAGAAAGTCCATAATTTAAAACTGATTCACCTGTTGGTTTTCGAGAAGGAAAGGCTTTCACTTGATAAAATAATACATGGATCAAATGTAACTGTGTTTTTTGAAAAATTTAACATTTTTCAACCACCAGTATTTTATAAGAATATAATCAAAAGATGCAAAAAATTTCACAGAATATCAAAGTTACAAAAACTTTGCACTCAAAGCCTTTGCATTTATTTAAACTTTAAAAATAGATTCTTATAGATTTCAAAGTAAAGTATATTTTTATACTATGTTTACTCAATTACGTTTAAATAATTCGAAAACAATTTGCTTCAGCATTCTATTGATGGATTTTAGTAATTCGGGTTTTTCGTTTCAGAAAGGTTTGTTTACAACATATTTTTTTCAAATGCATAATTTCATCATAAAACAGATAATACCGGAACCTCCTTAACAACCCTCTAATTTTAGAACGATTCTCACAACAAAACGATTCATTTTGTAATAAAATTACTCGCCTCATAACGAAACGATTTCCGTTTCATCGATACTTTCGAACGGAAATCATTTTAGACTCTGCTAAACGACACACGATCCCGACATAACCTACGCAGCAACCACACTCAGGCTCCACTATTCCACGAATAATATCGTTGGTGAATCGATAAAAAATCGCGAAAACGGGCGATTCCGTGTAAAAATCGCAACTAAAATGACAGGAAGCGGCGTGTAAAACGATGCCACGAGTAATCGTAAAACTGCAGCGCGCCGAGCCGAGTGACGCGATCGACTATATATATATAATTGTCAATTATATTTTTATGGCTTTCCCTGGCTGCAATTTCCACGGCGTCTCGAATTATCGTTAAATACTTGTTTAATATAGCAAGTTAGTAGAGCGCAATTAATATCTATCTCGTGCACGAAGCGCATACCGGAAGCGCGTTTTATCGGCGCAGCGATATATAGCGCGCTTTAAATCATCGCGTGTCTTTGGCGCGCGTTTCGCAAAGAGCGTTGCGGCGCGTCGGAACCGGCGCTTTTTTCGCGCCGATCGCACCGATCGCCGCGAATTCGAGCGGCGCCGATCAATTTTCATAAATTAACATGCAACGCGTACATTTGTAATCGCGGGCAATTAAAATAATGAAAGTTGCATGTTAATAATCGGCCGCGATTAATATTTAATTAACGTGTTTATTAACGCGGTGCGGCTAGCAATTATGCGCATAATTCGATTGGTATCGATGGGTCGCGGCTGCATTGATTTCGCGGGGATTTGCAAGCGATTGGCGGTGATTGCCATTGCAAAATGTTGGGACGATTGCGGGGAAAAAGCTGTGAAGTTGGAGTCAATTTTTTTTGCTTTTAGGTAGTTCCACTTCGAAAGAATCGGTTCGGAAAATTTGTATTAGGAAAATGGGCGACCTTTTTACGGTATTTTCGAAAAAAATGACAGATCGTGTTAATTACAGTTATTTTTTTTAAACAAAAGGTAAACTAAAACTATCTGAGTTATTAATAATTCGTGGGTCAATAAAAAGGATTTATTTTGGTTGAAAGAAATTGGATACTTGAAAGGCTTGAAAGCTATTTTTTAGACATTGCAAATGCAGTTATTATCAGAGGTCGTAGACTTTTTGTCGAAAAGTTTGGGCGCTTTTTCGGCGGGATAAAAATAAACCCAGCAATCGTTTTTTCCTCTCGGTCGTTTAATCGAATCGCGCGCCGCGTGAAATATTTCACCGAGTGGATTAAATATTCAGCGGACCGGCCAAGAGGTCGCGCCGACGCTGCGGAATACTCTGGCCAAGGAAAGATCGCATTTCAAGTGCAACTCCTGAATTAGGCGCCACTTTTTCTGGGAATTGTCGGATGGTTCGATATCGCTTTGTGATAAGGTCAATCAATCAGGTACTTTTTCAGACACTGCCAGACGGGGAAAAATATATGCCAATTATTTTTAAAAATATGTGACTCGATACTTGCGAACAAAGTTATTTTCAGATTGAAATATGTGAAAGGTATTTTCACATTGAATTTGTTTTAAACACGAGCTACGTGTTTAAAACAAATTCCGAATTTAGTTGGAAAGTTCCGTCGCCATCGATTTGGAACAAATAAGATTCGGAAATTTTGGACCGTTGCGGAGAACTTCCAACAAAGTCGAAATTGCGAAATAGTTTATTGGCCAATTTCCAAGTCTCAGTCGGACATTTTACTGTCAGTACTTATGTTTGCTGTTAACTCAGAAGATATGGTTTGACGTAATTTTAATGTTTTTAAGTGTAAACAGTTTATAGATGCGTTTAACGTTTCTATAATCAATCAAAATGGCAAAATGAGTACAAAATGTAGGTTGGTTTATTTTTTACATTGAATTCCGAATCCATTCCCGTTACAATATTTTTCACTTTCAAATTGTTAACATATTGCAAACTGAATCCGCTAATGACATGTGGAAATTGTATTTAAATATCGGACATTCCGATTTCCACCTATCTCATTCCGATTCAGAATGCGGAATGTAGAAGTCAGGTGAAGGCTTACCGAAATCTATTTGCATCAATCTTAAATCTACTTTCGTTGATCTGCATGTGGTGATCGCATAATAAAATTGAATATGAACTTCGTAAGAAAATCATAACCTTGTTTTCATTTTCAAAGAAAATTCTGATCCTCTTCAGTCTAATGGACAAACTTTAAACAAAATTGTTCATTGTAAAATTGTCATCTTTACCAACCATCACATTTTAAGTAAAATATAATGAATCTAACATCACCTCTGTGAACCCAATGAATCACATTCACACTTTTACTCAAAAATAGACTTCGAGTCCGTATATAAACCGAATTACCATTTCAACTATCTCGAACAATTCACCTGATACGGCTAACCTGTTCAGCGGTTTCAAACGGTTCAATTATCTAAGCCAAACAAGTTGATCTACATCACTGAATTTCCATATACGAACTCGTCAATCTCTCACACCTAAGCACTTTGTTCACTTGCTCCAATTCAACTCCAACATTTTACTTCTCGTAGACTCAGTTCTGCCAAGTAACTTTGTATCCTCTGATCTATATACATACACTTTTCTCACCGACCAAAAACCAGCTCCTCTTCAGAAAACCACGACCGAAACTAACATCTTGAAAGGGGGGAAGCCGATCGAAAAAAGTTGCCGGCGAGGAAAAAGTCATCCGATCGAGCTTGGTTATCTGACTCGGGGAAAGAGGAAGGCCTCGGCATTTAAATTCCCGGGCGCTGAATAATCTCCCCTTTGTCCTTTTCGAATTCTGCGAGGCGGCGCTGCCGCGGCGCGTGACATGTGCAAGATGCGTGGCACACTTTTTGGCAGACGCGCCGCGCGATTGGCGACACTTACCAAGGCGCCGACCTCGGGAAGACCTATCTCAACGAGACTTCTAATTCGCCGACAATAACGAGTTTTTTCGAGCTGCATTTTTTTTCAGTTGAATCTACAATAAATGAATGCGTTCTCAAGTTTAAAGGTAAGTAATGTAAAATTTTCACGGAATCAAGGTTATTCTATATTTACGCAATAAAAAAAATATACGGGAAAAGCTCAAACAATTTTAAATATGATTAAAATTCTGCTGTATTTTGTCATCCTTTATTCTTTTAAGGAATTAATGAAGGATAAAAGACAAATGTAGGTGTAAATATAAATAAATGTTTATTCAGGTATGTAATAACAAGTTTACAAATTAAGAAGGGAACGGCTGTTATTTCCACATTTGCAAAAGTCTATGCATGGACCTGGAACTCCTCAAAAACGCAGAAAAATAAATACAAAAATTGTAAAGTATTGAAAATGACGCCTTAAATAATGCGCGAAAATGTCGTAGATTACACTGGACTGTCAATTATCCAGCATCTAATCTTTTTAGGTCTAATGGATGTATCAAGACTCATTTTTTTTCAATTTCGAAGGTAGTCTTAAATCTTACACATGAATGATGACTACTGATTTTCTTCGTTAAAAATAAAGAGAATTTCCTACAGAATTCTATATCCTGTTTATTTCCTTTTGAAATACGTACTGGGATGTTTAAGAAAAGATAATTTGCATCTACAACTGATTGTAAATATTAAATACAATTGCATGAATTGATGAAGTATTTTATTTTATTCATACATGATATCTTCTTCTTCCATCTTTTCTATAAGATATTAAGAAAAAGAAAAAACAAATAACAAATATGGATAGTTGTTGAAAGTTCACTCCCAGAAAACTTTTGCCTGCCAATTCCCGAATTGCAATTACCGTGATTTAATTGATCACCGGTGGATTTGCAAACGCAGAAGGAAAAGTGAGCTGGGCTGATTAATTTTGTGGAACCTTTTGATAAGACGCCGTAAATCTTGCGCGACGTGGGAGCAATGTGGATGGGGAATTTGTTAATCGACCTTGGGACTTTTCGAGGTGATTTTTCTTAACGAGCGTCGCGGGTTATTGGTACCGCGAATGATTGATTGAGACGACGGTTGGTCATCCAAGTTCGAGTGGTCTTTGTAAATAAACTTTTTTCGCGAGGCCTTTTCGTGTCACTTTTTTGCGAAAAATCCATTCAAATCTCCCGAATTGTCGTTCCACATTTCGTCATGTGCCACTTTTTGCAAAGCCCCGAAAAAAAGGTTATCGTCAATAAAATCCTAGAAATGTGTTCGAACCACTTCTTTAGGACAAATGTTCAGACGGAGTAGTCAGTCCAAAAACAAGTGTCAAAGTCATTTAAAGAATTTTCTGCCAGTCTTTCCTACACGGCACTGTTAAAAGGGATATATTTAGCAATAAGTACAGTTAAATTATAATATAGTACATATGTCGAAAACAACATTGTATTGTTTAGTGTAACATTTTGGTAGCGAATTTTTTTTTCCTTTCAAGTAAAATTATGAAGCCTTAAACGTCATAGTTTTGAAAAACACTAGCTTTTTATGTCATTTTTAACCAGAAATATCCCGCATTTTGCCTTTCTACACCCGGAAAAATAATTTAGTCGTAAACAGACTAATAAATCCTTATTCGGTGTAAGGAAGTACATTTATTTGCTATACTGCAAAAAAAGTTCGTAAAATATTACGAAAGTTTACAAAATCAGTGGAAAACATTCCACTTGCAACGTAATATTCCGCATTTAGTGGAATTTGACATTCAATTCATGAAATAGGTTAAATGTGCATTAGTTGCACATTTAACCTATTGTTGTTGGGATTATTAACTAAATATGCTGTTTTTTTATTGTGTCATGACT
>JABFPB010008518.1:0-10056 GCA_022817645.1 Ceratoteleas bidentatus | reverse complement strand
CACACAAATTTTGAGATAAAACTTTACAACTTTAAAATTACAGTAAATATTCTTGAACTTTATTCCAGTTTCCAGTATTTTATCGTAAAATATACCACTACACAATCCAGGTTAATGTCCCTTGCGTCAGTGATACCATAAAATATAGTAATTTTTATTGCAAATTTTTTTGAAACACGTGATATTTTTAGTTCTAGTATCGACAGTGTTCAATAACAGTTAATGCAATTTTTCTATACTGACTGACTCAAACAGTTATTCTCAAAACGTTACTAAATCACTAAGCATATCGAACAGCTTTACATCTGTAATGACATTACGCTTACTTAGATATCTCAATTGATAGAAGAAAAGTGACCGATTTAGACATTCTGTCATAAAATATGGTAATTTCACCACATACTTGTTTCTCCATCTACAAGGGTGTAGGACATATGTTGCTATGATAATTTATGAAATGAATTTATGATGCAGGGCTCGTAAACAGATTGAAAGAATCAATGATGATATACAATGCAATCAGATATATAGTTTGGGTATTTCGCGAAATTGATTCAATTTAATCGCAATATAAATGCATCTGACAAGTCTTTCATAACTCATTTAAACGTTTTTTCTCCAGTGCTTTATCAAGTATATTTGAATCAATCAAAGTGTTTGATTTCCTGATATAACGCCTTACTTGAATAAAAATGCGTATTCAGTTAATCCAAAATCGATCAAAAATATACCTACACACCCAAACAATTATCTGACTCCAAATTAAAAAATATGTACACCATTTCAACACCCTCCAAAAAATACCATTTCCCATTCCACTATTTCTCGAACCTTCTTTAACTCAAACCCAACATCTATTGACATGTACAACCACTCACACTTCAATACCTTTAATAACACGACTGTTCCCTCTTGTCCAACTATCGCTTGTCATTATCTCATAAAAATGTCGCAGCATACAATTACGAGCAACAATCGAGATCGGTCCCCGATAACTGTGATCAAACTCGAGCGAGTAACACGAGCATCGTTTACCCCTCCCCCACCCCAAAATTACATTCGCAAATTATCAGTTAAAAATTAGGCGCACGATCGCATAATTAAACTTTTTTCCTCTTCTCCAGCTGTCGCGAAAAAAGACAAAAAAGGTGGCATCGGTATGTCCGGGTATTTCGAATCCAATTTGATGAATTATTAATGCGATCTCTGTAGGCGTATTGGCAATAGTAGGTCGATCGCGTAGGCCGGTGCTTATGTTCGCCGATGAATTAGCGATAGAGAGATACGTAACACGAGAGCCGAGATTTTCATAATTCGCCGAGACAAACGACAAGATGTTGGAACGTTAACAGCGCGGGATACAAAAACCGACGGAAAAAGAGGGAGAACGGGAAACCGTAACAGCGCTGGCGAACGACGAGGCCTCGATTCGGAGATGGAATTTGAATGTTAACGACGAAACAAGAGTGATGGTTTTGTAGACAAAAGGTCGAGACGGTTTTTGGGTGGATGAGGGTATTGCGTAGAAAACGACCTTACCAAATGCGGAGAAATGCGTATGGGACGGAAAGAATAAATAAATGTAATATTGTCGAGACGAGTTGCGTAAACATGTAATGCGTCTGTTTTTAGTTGGAAGGGGGATAGTAATAGATCTGAGTGTAAAAGTCAACATTGTTTTTATCTTTCTCTTTATTTTGCAGTCGAGGAGGAAGTAAGAGGTAAACAATGTATATTGACCTTGTTTACTTTTAATGTTTACATGCTTGTACTTTAACGACACATACTCCTTAAAATCTACGTTCATTTATGTAGATTTTTCGTAGATAATTTGGAGAAGAGATTTGAAGGAGATATACCGTAAAAATCTTGATCTTCTCCGGAGAATCTCTGGAGAAATGTCCGCCTGAAGAACTGTGTCGTTAAGGTACCCTTGGGAAATGTACTAATACTGTTTGTCCAAGAAACAATTCCAAGAAAACAAAATCCAAGAAAGTTTTTAATTTTAATGGCATTTCATGAAACGAATTTAAAATATTTTTAAAATACATACGGAAATCGCTTAGAATTTCTTTTGCAGTTTTCAATAATAACACAACATTAAATAATAATACTGCATCAACACAAATATGAAGTATTATAAAACTCTTATTTTCAGTTATGTTACTATTAATAAATAATGGTGAACTATTGAAATGTTGTGTATAACATGTAAAAAACGATTCCGTAAAACTGAATGTAAATAGAGGCGACACAATCGATTAAAAATATGGTAATGCTTAAAGAAATTGCCATGGCTCTAAACATTACATGAAAAACCAGAAAATCGCTGTTGAAAAAAAAGATCGCATATAGGATCCCATATGTGACTGAAATATACCTATGGGATAATGATTGTACTAATAAAACAGGTTACACTAATTTCAGTTCACACCCCAAACATATCTTCATGAGGAAACTAACGTAAAATATTCTACAATAAAGTTCCTACATTTATTAATTGCTTAAAACAAACCCTTACCAAATTTAATTGTGAAACAATTAATTTCGAAAATTACACTTTTAACACAGGCGCTTACGAACTTTGAAAATACCTTAACATTTGGTGAAATTTATTTTTATTCATAGTTCATACAAGAACAAAGGTACAACTATTTTGATATCTGTTTTAGTAACTTTTAATTTTTATGTTGCTGATTTGATTAGATCTTGTTTTGACTAGCGTCTGTGACGACCTAACTAATTTAACGAGTGTACACTGTCAAATCCTTCTCCGCGAACACTCACCGAAACCCGATCGAATCTCGCACAGCTTGATGTGTGAAAAGCGGTAGATTGCTTTGACAGATGCAGATTACGCGGCGTTTAGCAAAGCGGAATTTGTTGACCAAACCACTTTTTCTATTAACCGTGATGCATGATGCATGAAATCGTGGAACTTTAACGTCCTTTCGATTAGCATACCTTTATGGCAATTTGAATAATTGCAGCCCGATACAAATTGTGAATCACGAAACGTGGCGCTCGACGAAACGGCGAATCAATTTTTTTCGCCGATAATTGTCCAAGATTGATGATATCGTGTGGGCAAAAAGTTGTTGATTTACAAAATGGCCGGAACTCGATTATCCCATCGCGTAATTGTTCGGAAGAACAATTACGCGACTTCGAGAGATTTTCTCGGCGATGAGTATTCTTTTTCTTTGCAAAAGGAGACAAAAACTGAGCGAATCCAAAACCGTCGACTCTACATTGTCATTTCGCAATTAACTCGCGACAGCCACTTAACATTATTACTGAAACATGGCGTCAATCAGTATGCGGAATTATCGAACGATTAATGTGCAAATACGTGATTTATCTCAGCCGAACAGTGGATTGAGACACTGTTTAAAATTGTTACTGCGAATTCGTTCACCCGGAGAAATAGAGTGTTACAATTACATTGGGTCTGCATAGCTTACAAACTGAAATATATCAGCAAATATATCTCCAAAATAATGAGTAGAACAATGTAAAAAAATGATTCCCCTCCAAAAACGAGAAATTGAAAGCAGCAGATAAACTTGAATTCTATTGCCTTTACGTTCTTTTTATTTCTTAACCTTTCAAGCATATTCTAATCAGAAATCGTATTTCTGTGAAAAAAAGTAAAGGCAGTGAAAACTCTGCCAATTTAACCCTCCTCTTTTATATTCGCACAATGCAATCAATTTGATCCGGTTAATTAAAATGCACTCGGCAGATAGTCGAATCAATCAAATATCGATTACACGCTGAACTTTTGCGTTCGTCACACGGGATCGCCGTGTCAATATCACATTAGCGCCGCCCGACTGGCTAATCAATTGCATTTCTCGGCACGTTGACTCGCGTTACTCGCTCGGCACTTGTCATTTAAAAGTCTAAAAGTATTGTTACAGTAAAACAATCGGTTTCGGGGCACCGGGTATTTTTAGTTTCGCGCAAATGAATTCCGATGCCTTCGAAGCCGACAATGAAATTGCATAAGTGGAATTGCGTCATGCGACAATGACTGAGATGTCCATGTTTTATGGGTCTGAGTAAACCAGATGCACCAATAAGGCGAGATACATGCCCCCAATATCCGACCGCCTGTGCGATCGGCAAGTGAATAACGCTTGTGTCTGCAATGCGTAATTGATGATCGATTGGCGAGAAACCGATACTTTTGCGGCAAAATATTATCTGCGGTTTGTTTGTGTTAGGGTAAACATTGTTAAAATGTTGAGGTTTTAGATGAAAAAGAGACTGGAATTGATTTAATCAATAAAGATTTTTATAATGTTTTTTTGTGTGTTTTGTGTTTAATTTACGAATTAAACACAAATATTACGAAAGATCTTCAAAACGAAATAAAGAAAACCCAAAACTGAAATCCAAACATAACCCTTTTTTAAGGGTTATGTTTGGTTTACTTCTGAAAGTAATCCACTTTCTTAACCTTTCCCCAATTTTTCATCACAAACCACACAAAGTATCGTTTTCTCCTCACTCTTTGTTTTGCTACGTCTTCCACTTACTGCATCTTCAGTCCGACACTTTACTTTCCCGTTTTGCATTTCAATGCACAATTGGTGCAGTCACTTTGCATCGACACAAACGTTTCCATCCACTTGCCCCGTGACAGTTAGAATAGAAGCGTATACGCGGCGATATTTACCAGTTCCAAGGCGACAGTGTCACGCTACGAGAGGTACGAGAGCGACTCGCGATGAGCTCTGAGGATCGCGACCGGCAAGATTGCGCGGCTCGCGATCGTGGGCGTAAGTGCGACAGTCGGGTTGCACACAATGCCGGGGTGCGTGTTTGTGAGGTTACCGTCGAAGGTAAACACGATTGCGGCCACGTAAAACGTGCAACGCTTATTCGTCTTCTGACAAATGATCTCAATAACCATAAACGATCCAAAAGAGATCCCAAACAGATACGAATGTGTACATGACTCTTGTTGACTCCTTTCTTTAACGTCGGTGTATTTTAAGGTAATTCTCTTAAAGAGGGCCATAAATTTGAGATGCGAATTGAAAAATACTCATATGGGTGGAATAGTTGTTTTTGTATCAAATTCCCAGAAAATACTCACTCTTCGCCATATACCTCGGGTGGAAAGTCATATTACTTATTATTAAAGCGAAAGTTTTTTTTTTTTTATTTTAAACGTGTTTTTATATTTATCAGATATAAAGAGTCTGCTTTATTTACGTTGAGCTATATTTATTTATTACAGATAAAGCATAAATTAAAATTAAATTACGACTACAATCCAGAATTAAATTCAGAATATGCAGATTAGTTCTCCATCTTTGAATGCGAAGTTTAGAAGTTTCGGAAGGAATTCTTGATAATATTGAAACGTTTTACGAACGTTCTGAAAAAGAGCGATGAGTAATTGATGGCGAATTGGAATGCATGAATAAATCTTCGCGGATTCTTGCAATATCGTGGGGAACTGATATGTAACACTGTTCGCCTACTACTCTGATGTTACTTTGTAAACAAATAATGCAGCTGAGGAAGAAGAAGAAGAAGAAGAAGTGAAGGAAGGGGTATAGGCGTCCCGTCGCTCACGTTTGGATGTCGCACGTAGCTGGAAATCAGAAATAGTAGACGCGTCACGCGTTACAATATATCGTCATTGAATAATTGCTGAAGCGTTAGGCCGTGAGGGCCTGTTTCCAGTTCCCGACTGTTTCGATTGTTGCAACTTAATAATCGATCATTTCTGCTGTAGAGCGTTTTCACAAACTTTTTTCGCATTGTTAGACTTTATTAAGTTGACAGATATAAGAATGATGGTTATTGCAGTTATGATTTGTCGTCATATTGTATTTAAATTTGCTTCGTTATAATACTGCATATGGTTGATATATGGGATTATATGTACAATTAGTGTACAAATTTTGTTTCTTTTTTACATAACTTTCACTCATTACATGAAAAAGGAATTAAGGATTATTGTGAAAAAGGTAACAAATTCTACAACAGTGATTTATAACTCCAGGAATTATGATCTAGTTCATCCAAGGAAATGAATTTTGTAGGAAATACAAAATTTGATGACTGGAAACCTACAATTTCCGAGTAATATCATCTTTCATGCAAAACTAGATTAAAAATCTGCCACACCCTTGTTATAATATAGTCAGACTTTTTTCATGAAGTATGCAATAGGTATCAAAACATTTAAATTTTAATAAACATCTAATTGCTGTAAATGATATGATATATGATATTAGTTAAAAAAAAGAAATTACACTACATTATTGGCCTTTAAAAATCACTGTATTTCAGATAATAATTAACCAGCTTAAAATGATAAACAATTTGTTTCATTAATTAAACGATATACGATAATACAATTAAACCTTTTTGTTTCGTCTATTCCAAAAGATTGATTCTAAGCAAAATAAATGACATTTCCTTTAATTAGGACAATTACTAACAAAGTGTTAATAATTACGTCATTGAAGTGCAAACATCATTGTTATTAAAAGTATGCGAGATTAACGTCGCATCTATCCATTCTAGAAGCTAATAGTTTTGTAACTATTCCATTTTTGTGTACATGTCACCAGATGTTTATTGATGAGAAATAATTTTCAAGTCATAATATTTCAGAAAATCCAAGCATGATGCATTTTCAACACTTTTTTGTGCCAAAACCCATTACAAAACTAACAATGTTTAAATCTACAAATACATGTAATTCAATGTGCACAGACCAAAGAAACAACTAATCAAACATGACAAACGTATCCGATTAAACTATGACAAAACAAATCAATTAAGACTGCACGAAAATCCGATTAAAAACTCACTCATTGATGGTTTTGGGGGAGATGGTGGTATAGCTGGACGAGGCTGCGACGAACTGCATGGCCTCTCAATCTTCATAGGTAGTTTTAATCCTGAAGCTTTCATTGTCACGTTATGTCAAGCATGTATTATTATACAACACTGAAATGAAATATAAAACCAATTATTATTTATTGAATATAAAAATTCAAGTTAATATGAGAAGGGTATTGTCATACCAAATGACAATAAGTAGGAACATAATTAATTAAAATAAATGTGAGCTTAATTTATTTTATAAATTGATTTTATTATGCGATATTATCGGATTATTGTTTTTTTTTAGAAATACGACGTTTTAATGAAGGAATTCTTTGCATTATAAAATAATTGGTATTTTATACTAAAATTATTTTGTAAAAAAAGTAATTTAGGTGACAATTTTATGACGAATTATAATTTATATAAAAATGATTATAAATTATTTGGAAATATTGAGGAATGTGTTGTTATATAACATTTATTGACACTGCAAGGAACAAGTGAACTATTCTTTACATTGAAGCATATGGAAATAAGAATAAGTTGATTTTTATTGTTAGATAAGAACTTTTTTTGCAGTTACAAAAACTATGCTTATGAGACTATAGGCATTGCTTTGGTAAACATACAAAATCATGTATATTTGCCTAAAAGGAATAATTTATTAATACAGAATTACACTTTTACATCAAACAAAATAATTCTAATTTATTTGATTATCCTAAAGATTTTTTTACGTTTTTTATTTATTTCATTTTTTTTTTTAATTTTCGAAAATACTACAATGTATAAATCTAAGAATAGCTAAGCAATTATTACAATTTACAATATCTCTCTGAAAATTCAACATCACTTCAATATTTCTCAGAAAATCAAAATAATTTAAAAACATTTTATACAACATAAAATAAAATTGCGCCGTTCCAGAAAATTTCCTTCTCTCAGAAAACCGCCTCTCTTATTTTCTTCCCACCCAAACCTCGTTCCAATTCGAAAACCACAAATCAGCTCGAAACCTTGCTTTGGCAGTTTTCGCAAGCATGTCTCGAAAAGCGTTGCATTCGCAATAAATACTGCCAACGAAAATGCATGCTCAAAAAAGTCCGTCAATTGCCAGCAATATCAAAACGCTCGCCGTCGCTGCGTATTAATTTCTAATAATAACCGGACCGTTAATAATAAGTGCAGTTATGAAATTTTATTGTTTCGCGTATAACCTGATGGAAAAAAGCGGGATTGCGAGCGTGAGCTGCGGAAATGACAGTGGCGTGAATCGCGACGATTAACGTGCTTTTACCTGCCCGCTCGAGGGGTTGTTTGCACGCGAGATCAAAATTGCCGAACGAACGGTTGCGCGGTTTCGCGGCGCAGCGACATTAAGTCGCGATTTTCGTGCAAATCCACTCGGATCACCACGTCCTGGTTCTTCACTGACATTAACGCAAAAAAACAACAACCACAGTGTAAGAAGTCCAGCGCAACGACACGAGCGGCCGATTCTTGTATCGCCGCGGTTTTTCTCGGTTAATAAAACAGCGATGGAGAACAGAAGTCGGTTCCTGTTCTATCGGCGCTGGTATTTAAATTAAGTGAAAAAAAACTATTTTTTTGGTAATAAAGTTATTATTATACAGATGTATTTTTCATCTTGATTTTATCTGATCGAGGAGAGAATTATTAAGGGTAAGTGTAAGTTCTCTTTTATCGACGTTGCCAAAAATAAATTTGTTGAAATCTTGAAATGAAAAATATTAAAAAGATGTCTTTGTTGTTTAAGTCACACAAATTTTAGGTTAAACTTATATTGTTGCAAAGTTTGACAAAGCTCATTTTTGTACCAGTATCAGTATTATTTTATTTCTAATCTCTCGAAGATCATCAGATGATACAATTTTATTTAATTTTCGTATTTCGTATTATACAAATTATTATTTTTCATTACGACGCATTATTTACTTACTACAAAACAAAGCCGTGAACCTAGAACTTGAACGTCACCTTAACGTAGTTTGAATGAACCGAATGGGTCTCATTCTCGTTGAACCGGTTGGTCCAACCGGGATGGGTCGGTGATTTAATGTACGAGTCATATTAGGTTAGGTGCAAACACTCTTCCGCAACACGCGTTTAATGTCAGTCGCTGTTCTGTCGGAAACAATAATTAAATGTGTTGCTGTTCGCATTTGCATGGGGGCTTGTAAACAAAGTTTCGAACACGTGAGTGAACCGAGGATAAATGAGTAATCAACAAGACACATTAACTGAGCAAGATCCTGATTACGCGTCATCTGTTCCGAATAATGAGGTCCAACAAAAGGCGTTCGAGCAAAATGGTATGGTTTTGTTGTTTACTATGTACACATTCATGTTCAATTACATTTATTTACCCATTTAAACAATGTATACTATCTAAAAAAATCACATATTTAAAAGTAATTGTTTTAATTTACACAATCATTTTTTAATACACATTTCTGAGAATTTTGTTATGGTATTTCGTAGTAGTAGTAATTGTAGTAATAGTAGTAATAGTAAATTTATTAGGTTTGGAAAAAATCGATATTATTTTGAAAAAATGTGATAATGTATTTAAAAAATCATATTCAATTAATTTAATTTAAATCAATACAGTCATGAGTGTAATATGTTTGTCTGAATTAATACTCCTTTTTAAGTCATGTGATATTGTCTTGGAATTATTCATTGTTTACAGTTGATACTGTAACCTTTCTCTGAACTCAAGCTGAGAATACAGATTTTTTTCAGGTCATTCACCTAAAAATATTGAAATCGTTTCTTAGTTTGCATTAGCTATTTTCTGCAAGGAAATAAACATTGTTTTATAATTTTCACAATTATATTAGGTTTTATCTCTTAAGATTTCTTAACAAGTTTTAATTTTGGTACAGTAATTGTGCTGTCACATACACTCTTCGTAAATAGAAAAAGGAAAAAGGATTTTTTCCAAGACTATAAGACAAATAATTATTTTGAAATTTTAAGGATTAATATATTCTAAATATTCAAATTACTTTTCTCATTAAATTTCTATATAATCTTACAATATATTACATTTCCTGGGTGTCCAGAAGCTTAAAAATAATATTAAATTAACACAAAACAACATTATCATCTTAAAGTATCATATAACATTATAAACTAAAACAAATTAAATAGCAATGATATAACAAATCA
>JABFPB010008517.1:0-10067 GCA_022817645.1 Ceratoteleas bidentatus | reverse complement strand
GAAATAGTTGATCACTTGTGACACACAAGTGAATCACGAGTGATTCACTTATGACACGACTGTGATATCACTGTGATTTGCCTGTGATTTCTCTGGGAACTGATAAAGAACTGTTGATTGTTCATAACAGATAGTTCAAAACTTACAGTAATGCATTGTACCAGCAGATGTATTATAAATAGTAAATGCATTGTTGTTTAGAGTAATAATAATAGAGTCAATTTATCTTATTTTATCATCCGCGGCCATGGTTTTTTAAAGAGAGCGTCCAACTTCACGGAATTCAGTATCTTTAATCCCATCGAGGTGTATAATAAAGTTCTTTCTCTTTGTCTACAGTCCTCCTGCCTCATTGAAATTCGTCGAAAAAGAAACTGGAGACCATGGTAAAATGGAGCTAATGGTGAAAAGAAAGACAATTACTCCATCAATCGTAAAATACAATTGATGTTTTCTCGGGGATTGAAACTTTTAGCGAAGCACCAATAAACTGACATTATTAAATAATAAATATATAACACATTATTATTATTATTATTATTATAATCCCTATACAATAAATCATTTGTAATTTGCATAAATTAGATGAGTCTGACTGATACCATATAATACAAAACTAGTTCTTTTTCCATTTGTCATGTTTGGTGAAAACCACCGGGTAGAGAAATGTCTGAACTGCCGACATGTTTCGCGACTGTTTAATTAAAACTTACTCGCAAGTGATTTCAAATGATCAGGCTAATTGGTCGATTGTTTTGTAAAGGCATAATTGAATCGTACGATTAGAATCGACAACCGAAGCGCGACAGAACGAATAACGTTGAAAATACCTTCCAAGGCCCTCAATCTGGATTTAATGATTAAGCCGGAGTCACATTGACCTCGCTACGGGGGGTAAATTAAGTTGTGGTTATCTGTCGATGTGATTTAACCCACATCGAAATAACAGTATGTTATTTGGTCGCAATGCTTGAATTGTGATTGGAAGCGTAACGTAGATTTTGAGAGGCGAGGCGAGGTAGAAACAAATAGCCATTATACGTGGCACACCTAGCAATAATACCTCGAAGGGCATCTATCACCTGCTTATCACGATTATACTACTCCGTCCTTTTCCTTTTTAACCCTACTCTCCATTCTTTGAGGTTCATCTTTGAATCCTTCCACTTGGGGCACGGTGCACTCGCTCGCGTCTTCTTCTTTCTTCTTTACTCGCGTGAGAGTAAGATATCTTACTTGCTTTTTATTTCATACATTGACCTCTTCTTCCATGAAGTAACTCCGCTGGCAGCTCGGTGCGCGAATAAAGCGAATTAATGATGCATATTTTATTTTGGATTTAAACGGTGTAGTTATGAAGTGCTATAGGCTACAACTAACCTTGTGTATTTTACATTATTTTTTTTTTTTATACAAAGAGATGGTAGCCAACACATAAGGGTATCTGCAATATTACAAACAATGTTGGTTACGATAATAAAAAAAATAACGTAAAATTTATCCAATATTAGCAGATAAGTTAAGTGAAAAATTAATGAAATTAAACAAAATAAAACAATTCAAAATAAACATTAAAAATTACAAAAGACGGTTAAGAAAATAAAAAAAAATTAAGAAAGGTTAAAAGTAAATGAAAACTGTTTGTCCTGATATATTAACTATTTCGGAAAATGAAAAAAAACGCTCGTTTAATTCAATTATATCTGATAAATTAATGCCAATATAAAAAAACTAACATATCATGACAATAGTGTAACGTGCTTATAAACCATAGACTGTACACTTTTTTCCTCTCGTTTCCGATTGGTTGTTCATCGTTTGAAGTTTTTTAATTGAAATTTAATCAAGTGGACGTCATCGATTTTGTAAAAAAAACCGAGGGTTTTTCTACCGTTTTGACTAGAATCTGCCATATATGATGCGCTGATGCAAAAATGAAGTCTATATAATTCGGGTGCAAATGCGCGAAAGAAATTTCCGAAGGCAAAAACGAAGCCTACAGAAGCTAAGAACAAAATTTCGACAAATAAAGTGCCGAGGAAAAACAACAAAAGTCAAGTTTCCATTTTTGCCTCATCAACAGTGAATTTCACAATGAACTCGCAGTGCTGTCGTCCCGAAAAAAAAGACACGTAAATGCTTTTACCTAAATATCGAGAAATTGGCAAAAACCCATTTCTGATGGATTTCAGTACATAAAAGTCCATTTTTCTATTTCAAAAGCCATTTATAAGGTAAATACTATATGCTTTACCTAATTCCTCAATAAAACAGTAGTTATTATTAACAAAACCATTAAAAATTCACTCATGGTCTTTTTGTTATAGCAAATACAAGTGAAGAAGACCATAAAGTCACTTAGGGTTTTTTTCTGGAAAAACCGATGAGTACATTATATTTCTGTTGTGAATTGGTGACCGAAACTTGATGGGTTTACAACTGAAAAAGACCGCAAGTAACTTTGCGGTTAATATTTCCCGTATTTACATGATAGAACGGACGCCTGTACAGATTGTTTGATTAATTTCGGAATTATTAAAAGATTTTTCAATTTGTATTTGCACAAATAGTTGGAGTTTTTTCTTGAGAACATTTTAGTATGAAAATCTCATTTTCGATAAAAATGAGACTTACGTGTCTTTTTCCTCGGGACTACAGAGTGTGTTAACAGGTAGCTCACAGGTGGCTCGCCGGTGACTCCCTATTGGAAGAGACCTGTTCATAATACGAAATAATATAATACACCATAAGTGTGAGACACTATAATTAGATAGTGATAATAAGGAACATAACCAAAGTAAAAATCTGGCCAGTTTTGTCAAGGCACGCAAAGGCTGCGGCAAGTTCGACTTCTCAAGTTTAAACAGCCTACGTTCTGATTAGGCACTGCATAGTTATACAACGCTAGTATACATTTTCAAAATAGTATGTGACAAGTTAAACTAGTCCAGTTTGAACTGTCTAGTTTATGTTTAGATACTGGATAATCATACTTGATTAGTAAAAACTTCAAATAGTTTATGACTAGTAAAACTAGTCAAGTTCGATGTGCCTACTTTCTAGTTAGAGACTGGACAGTTGCGATAATCTGGTAAAAATAATATAAACAGTCCGAGAATGCACCCAGATTTCAGTTTATTTCATTTAATAATTATTATATATTAACCTCATATAATCTATTATCTAAAAACTAAAAACTGAGTTACAGTTATTTAAATATCATTTATGAATATTCAATTTCATCATAGAACAGTTCAAATTTTATAAAATAAAAAAATTAAAATTTTCAAAATTAAAACAAATACGAATTAAGACGAACTTTTTTGTTGAAAATTTGGATTCCAGTAATTTAAATCGAACTGACACAATAATTTGATTGTTTAAATAGTTACGATTTTGGCTCTGCCTAAATAATATATGCTAATAAATATTACTAATAACATATTTGTTGAAATGCAACATTTTTCAGATGTTCAATTATTATTATTTTGCTTTAACTTGCTTACATACACGGTTATATTCAAGCAAAAAAGAACACAATTTTATTAAACAACTAGCTAAATACCTGTGCTCCGCACGGAAATCTATTGTTTGGAATATAGTTATGACGCAAAATATGTCGTTTGTTAGTTTGTTTGTATGTAGACTGTAATTGTATGGCGGTTGTAAAAAATGAGTAGTCGGTGATATAAAACAGATTAAGTAAATGAAGTATCACAATGAATGTCTAGCTGATACGTAAATAAGGAATCATGCCTTACAATATTGCATTGCAATATATGACGTTTCGTGTTTTGTTACTTGGAGCATAGATATGTAAATTTCGAGGATTCGATACTCGAAAACATCAGAAAACTTTCGGAAAACCGTCAAAAATATTGCGGAAAACAAAAAAAAACCATCCGAAAACATTCCGAATTCCATGAGAAAACCTGCAGAGAACCATCGGAAAACCGTCGGAAAACCGTCGGAAAACCGTCGGAAAACCTTCCAAACACCTTCGAAAACCCTTCGGAAATCCTTCGGAAAACAATCGGAAAACAATCGGAAAACCTTCAGAAAACCTTCCGAAAACCTTCGGAAAACCTTCGGAAATCCTTCGGAAAACAATCGGAAAACCATCAAAAAATCTTCGGAAAACCTTCGGAAAACCGTCAGAAATCTTTCAGAAAACCAATATACCATCCGAAAACATTCAGAAATCCATAAAAAACTTTGGAACACCCACGAAAACCCTTCGGAAAACCTTTGGAAATCCTTCGGAAAACAATCGAAAAACCTTCCGAAAACCTTCGGAAAATCGTCAGAAATCTTTCAGAAAACCAAAAAAACCATCCGAAAACATTCAGAAATCCGTCCGAAAACATTCAGAAATACATGTTCTGAATGTTTTTCTGACATTCAGGATATGGTTTGAATGTCAGAACCATGTTCTGATGTTCAAACCATTCACATCATGGTTTGCAAATATCTCCTCGAAATATCTATATTCAAAACAATCTATATCGCCTACGTCACTTTCCAAGAGCCATCCTTACTAATATATAAAATTAAAAATATGTTTGTTTGTTTGTTTGTCCGAGCATCACGCAAAAACTATGCTGTTGAATCAAATTCCATTTAACATTTATGATTCTATGGCTCTTGGAAAGTGACGTAGGCGATATAGATTGTTATCGCATACGATAATGCTGCATACGGTGTAACGGGGAATTCGCGATTTGCCCGTCTCAGGCGATATACGTCCGGCTGACTCGAGACAAGTTCCCTAAACGTGCCGTTGAGCCTGACTAATATAATGGCATTGGTTATTGTACTTTTGATTGAATTATGAAGATATATTTTTTTGTAAGCCTGATAACGCGAAATCGGGCTGAGTGATATGAGTGAGAGTGAGTCTGAGAGAGAGGGAAGCTTAGGCCTGATCGGGTTAGAGGAGCACAGGCCACCAGAGGCACACTTAATGCCATATATCGGGCTGATCACGAAATGGAGAAACCACGGCGCCCGCTGCGCGGACCCGGTGTTGGTGAGCCTGAGTGGGGTGGACGGGGCTACGCCGATTTGCTGTCCTCGAGTTGTGCGGTTGGTCGAGGGATTCGAAAATCCCCTCGACCACTTCGCTTCGAGACAGTGGTCGAGGGGATTTGGCCTGACCTGCCCAAGTTTTCGTGTGCCAGAATAAGTAAAAATCCATTCTCAGGATTTCTCCTTCTGCATTTCATCCAATGCCAATTCGACGCTTGTCAATAAAAATACATTGTCAGGATTTCTCCTTCTGCATTTCATCCAATGTCAATTCGACGCTTGTCAGTAAAAATCCATTGTCAGGTTGTGTGAACGTCAGTAAATATCCATTGTCAATCTGAGCCGAAGCATCACCCCGGAATTGAGACCCCATGCATAGGCGGAGATCTCCTGCATCGAGCAGGCCATATTTTATGACGCAGCCCGCGTCTACGAAGGTTAGTGACGCTATCTGATTTGGCCGTCAGGCCCCTTCTTGCCTGAGTAGGCAACTTAGTTCTCTCTCTCAGGCGGGAATAAAATAAAATCGTACCTATGATAGAGCAATTATAATATATGTAAATTTAGAATTCAATAATAATTTTATCAGGGTTAGCCTTTTTTGTATCATATTTATTTTGTGCCGTCTTGCCTGAGTCCTTTTGTGTAATTTTAATTGTTTATGGCTAATTTGTTCGCAGGTTTTTAATTGTTTACTATTTCCCGTGGCAAATAAATGGCGATCGTGACAGGACCAGGCAATTAAAAAAAAGTTAAATTTTGGTTTGACATTTTTTTATTTTGATGATAATTACCTCTATTTATTTATTTCGTATTTATTATAGAGAAAGAGACTAAAATTTAGTCGGGCCTGAAATTCCTTTAATTTGATTTCCCGTCTATTGTGTGTAATTTCTCGAGCGAAATCATAATTGTACAAACCTGGCATGAAAAAGCGATTTAGTTTGTTTTGATTCCGGGAGTTGTTTTTATTTCGCTTGTTGACATTGTGGAAGCCTAAACCGGGTCAGTGATCGCCTGAAGTAATGAACTTCATGCAGGTTTGAGTGTTGGCAATTAGTGTGTCGGGCGTACGTAATTGAGCGGTGGCGCGCGTGCTGCTTCAAGGCGCGTTCAGCTGCTCGAAATCCCGAATCGTCGAACTGACAGTGCGGCCAACCTTTACCGAAAAGGAGCCCTGAACTATGTTCCGGACGCCTTATCGAGGATGTTTGAGGAAGAAGACGTAGTTCCATTGGCCACCCTAGTAGATACTGAGGATGAGTGGTACCTCAGACGAGTACAGGATGTCAGAATACACCCTAAAAAGTTTCAGGGTTGGAAATGTGTCGACGGACAGTTATATTTCTTCAGGCCAAACAAAGTTACCGATCCAATAATCGATGACTTGGATGCCTGGAAGATGGTAATTCCGAAGGAAAAACGTAGAGATATATTTAGAGAGGTTCATGAAGAGGCACAAGCTGCACACCTGGGTGTCGATAAGACATACCAGAGGGCAGCTCTCTATTATTGCTGGTCTGGTCTATACTCAGACATCGCCAACATGGTTCTAAGAATAAGGTAGAGCAAGTCATGCCTGGGCTGATGGGAAGAAGAGGGGTTGATGAACTTTGGTCAGTGGTTAGTGCGGATATCATGGGCCCACTGCCGCGTTCCTATGCCGGATTCGAGTATATCCTTGTATTTCAGGATCCTTTCACGAGATGGATATAGATCACTCTAATCCGGAAAGCCAACGCGAAAAATATCATTACATTAGTCAACAAACATTAGTCAACAAATATTAGTCTACAAATATTATAAACATTAGTCAACAAATATTTTTTGGCCAAAAAGCACCAGACGGTCTCCTTAAGACGCAGTCGTCACGTATACGTGACGGCTGGCCCACGATGTCAATTCGTGCCATCACGAATACGTGACGGCTGTACTTGATGGGTTAAAGAATCCCAGCCGGAATCCGAGACGGATTTCGACTCGGGATTTGGTCTTGGAATCAGAGTCGGATTTGTGAAAAATTGTTAATAATTTCTAAAAAATTCTAAAATTATTTTAAAAAATTGCAATGGAACGCGGTCAAAGTTTCTTCAACCAATCAGCTGAAAAAACTTTACTGCCATAACTGGGAATTGAACCCAGTACCTTTTACGCAGAACTGTGACAGTATAGTCACTCGACCAAAGTCGTTACACTTCCCCGACAACCATGATTTTCGAAACAGTACCGCAGCGGTACCGCCGTTTTAATATTTCGATAACGGCGAAACAGTACCGCTGCGGTACTATTACGAACATCATGGTTGGGCTATAAGACTCGTTCAAAAGTTCTATTCATTCGAAATATACTGTTTTCGAATACACTTATGTATAAACTTATTAACTTGTAAGTACAACGACTTTGGCCGCAGGATTATACTTTCAGACTTCTGCGTGAAAGGTACTGGGTTCGATTCCCAGTTATGGCAGTAAAGTTTATTCAGCTGATTGGTTGAAGAAACTTTGACCGCGTGTCATTGCGAATTATTAAAATAATTTAGAATTTTTTTAGAAATTTTAACAAATTCGACTTGAAATCTGTCTCGGATTCCGGCTCGAATACTTTCAGTAGAGATCCTGAATCCGAGACGGAATCCAACTCGGAATCCGAGACCAAATCGCGAGTCGGAATCCGGATTTTTTAAGAAGTACCTGAATATTCGAACAAGGATTGAACTTAGATTCAGCGTCGAATCCACGGGATTTAGAGGATTACTCTATTAGGGAGAGTTCAATTCTCGTCAAACACAGGGTATTATTTTGGGGACAATGAGAGTGTGATCCGGTTTACTTATTACATCCACATCGATTTCAAACGATACATCCGTGGTCAAGATCTTATATGGTTGCCTATTAGGACCAGATCAAGTAATCCCAGATAGCCGAAACGTTGGCTATCTGGGATTCGCACACCAATTATGGCGACATCATTGATGTGCGATTTGGACTAAATCTAGGACCTGCATGAATCAAATGGACTTCATCTGATTTATCAATAATGGCGCAATGATGGAGGTTCTTAACGTCACTTTTATGACGTGCAATCATTCATATATTATGTATCAATCACATGGAGTGCACAAAATAAAAATAAAAAATTGAGCCTACGGGACTTGAACTCGAGACCTGTGGAATAGATAGTTGCGATCTTGACCACTTGCCTACGGCAACTTTTAAAATATAGTAACCAAAAAATGAATGCACCCAGTGGGAAATGAATAAATGGCACAGTACTGGCCCGAATCTGGCACTCAGGTACACTGGCGTGATGTAAACATTCCAAAACTGGGCCAGAGTTGGCCCACCTCTGGCACTCTGGCAGTTTCCAAAGTAGGATTTGGGCACTCATATCCTACAAAGGACTTTAAAACCTAATGACCTCAATATGTGATTACTCATTGAAAGCAATAATTGAATACTTACTTTTATAACTATAAGAAAGAACGTAATATTCACTGTATTGTCGCAAGATTGTTTACATTGTCAAAGTATCATTACATCGCAAAGTATAATTTACGATGTAAATTTTACATATTTTAAACTGTATTTCTTATTGTGGTAATTACTAAAATTATGTTTTATTTAAAAAAAACATATTACACCCGCTTTCACGCTGTTGCGTATGCAGGGGGGACAAATACAAACACTAGACAAATTAACACCGAGAAAATACACACATTGCGAGTCGTGGCTCGACTTTAATAACTCCACTCCAGCATTTGCCTGATGTTCAAGGGAACCACGAAAACCTTGAACAGAGTGGCCGGCAGTGGGAAATGAACCCGCTACCTCCCGAATGGCAGTGCATAGGCAAGGTATCGCTACCAACTGAGCTACTGCCTCCGTTGGTAGCGATGTAAATTTTACATATTTGAAACTGTATTTCTTATTGTGGTAATTACTCAAATTATGTTTTATTTTATTAACATGCCATTTATCACGTTCATTCAATCATTGTTTACATAATTCGTCAATCATGAACGTCCATCACATTTATCAAATCTCCGTATGGAATCTCCGTATGGAATCTCCGTATGGAATCTCCGCATGGAATCTCCGTATGGAATCTACGTATGGAATCTCCGTATGGAATCTCCATATGGAATCTACATATGGAATCTCCATATCGAATCTCCATATCGAATCTCCATATGGAACTCCACATGGAAATTCCATCTGGAAACTCCATATGGAAATTCCATATGGAAACTCCAAATGGAAATTGCATATGGAAACTCCAAATGGAAATTGCATATGGAAACTCCACATGGAAATTCCATATCGGAATTCCACATAGAAATTCCTTATGGGAACTCCACATGGAAATTCCATATTGAAACTCCACATGAAAATTCCATATGGAAACTCTGCTTGGAAATTCCATATGGAAACTCCCCTGAAAATTCCACATGGAAACTCCACATGGAAATTCCATATGGAAACTCCCTATGGAAATTCCATATGGAAAATAGGTCTCAAGTTCGATTCCTGAGTAAAATGATTTTTTTCTGACATCTTTATGTGGAATCTCGATATGGAATCTCCGTATGGAATCTCCATATGGAATCTCTGTATGGAATCTCCGTATGGAATCTCCGATTGGAATCTCCGTACGGAATCTGCGTAGTGAATCTCCGTAGGGAATCTCCATAGGGAATCTCCGTATGGAATTTCAATGTGGAATCACCGTATGGAATCTCCGTATGGAATCTCCGTATGGAATCTCCGTATGGAATCTCCGTGTAGAATCTCCGTATGGAATCTCCGTATGGAATCTACATATGGAGTCTCCATATCGAATCTCCATATGGAACTCCACATGGAAATTCCATATGGAAACTCCACATGGAAATTCCATATTGAAACTCCACATGGAAATTCCATATGGAAACTCCATATGGAAACTCCATGTGGAAACTCCATATGGAAAATTGGCCGCAATGTTAAGTATAATTAAAAAACTACATATGGAAATTCCATATGGAGATTCCATATGGAGAT
>JABFPB010008516.1:0-10070 GCA_022817645.1 Ceratoteleas bidentatus | reverse complement strand
TTTACAATAGTGCCAGTCCTGGTCTAATTTTGACTAACAATAGGTGACATTTGTAAACCGTGTTACAGCCGATACTGTCTCCGACCTGGCTGCCGTAGTACGTCTGCCAGCGCTGTACCAGTCTTGGGCCGGTTGTTAACTACGGCAATTTCTACATGGGAAGTAGAAACTCTTGATACGTCATATTGAATTGGAAACAAGATGTTCCGAAATCTCAATCGCGCTGTTTCACAATACCCAATTTTTCACTTAAAGTATAGTAATTTAAATCAACATATTTTCAGTTAATTAATTCCGTTTTTACGATGCGCGTGAACAATAAAGAATCTCGCAACGAAAATTAATAAGGCGCGGGCGAAAAGAGCAAGGTGCGATAATAAAACAACAACCTTTTAATTAAGACGAATTGATTTTTCTTTGCCGACATCGGTGCGATAATACGCCCGGTTATTTGTTACAAAAATTGAAACATACGTATTATTTACACTCGTGCTAATGTAATTAGATAATTCATTGTGGAAAAAAGAAGCGCGTTGATCCGGCGCGAAACATCAATTGCATGATCAATGGTTTAGTTCGATAGAATGAGTAAATAAAAGAACGATTAATGAAGAAAAATATGGAAATGCAGCGAGTGGAAATCTGCAGTCGGAAAATATGAGGGAAATGCTCGACAACGACGAATCTGAGATTTTTCGTCGAGTTGCAGCACATTCCAATAAGAGAACGCCGTAGTCCATACCCGAAATGTGGACCATATTTGGCATTCTTTCGGTGATTATAATTATTTGAGCGTTAACAAAATATAAAAGTGCAAAACTGTTGTTCGCGACAGATATTTGTCAGGCTGAATTTGCGATGGAATGAAGATTTAATAGCGGTTGTATTTATAGTAATATAAATCTATAGCAATAACCAAATTTCATAGCACTAGTGTCAGTGATATGAAATTTGAATAAGCTGCAGATGAAGCAGACAATAGGAAAATTGTTCTAGTGGAAATCTGCTTATGGAGAATAAGACTGAATCTTAGGTTTGTGTATGACAGTTACACTTCATTTTCATGAAGTGTGATGATATAGAAAAAAGAGATTTGCCTTATCAAAGACGAGTTGTAGAAGATTTGTAATGGTTAAGGATTTTCGTTTTGAAAATTAATAGTATTCTACTATTAGCTGAGACTTGTCGATTGTAATGTTTAGTCCGATAAGTTCATAATTAAATGAGTTTAATAGGGAGTTGACGGGAGCAAAGTTACATTCTAAAAATAATTAGATTGAGCCAAAAGTGTTACAATCTTAGCATTAAGTTAATTGAATCAAGGAAAAGTTTTCAATCAAAGCAGTCAAAAATGCACTCAAACATTATGTTTGTTCAGTGTAACCAATTCAAAATCTTGATCTAATACAGCCACTATTTGGGACAAGATAGTGATGTCTTGAGACACACCAGTCGTATTTTTATAACAGACAGTTGAATGAAGAATACAATACTGTTTTATGACAAACCAGTATGTTGTTCTGGCTCAGGACAGTTTCCTTCAAGATCTTCAATTGTTTATCTGAATCATGTTCAGTCTTGGCGAAATATTAAGACAGTTTCTAACTTGACCGAAGTAACTGTTTTTGGCTCAAGCAAGTTGTTTTAAGAGTGTATGATTCAATCCTATTACATTCATTATTCCGAGTAGATACTAAGAATAAGGAATATGCTTACACGGAGAAAAGTTCAAACGACTGAGTCGCTTGCCCCGCACTGCTCAGTCGTTTACACCACACGACTGAGTGGTGTGGAATAGCACAGAAAATTGTAACCTCCAAAGGTAAACAAGGGCAAATAAAATGATATTTCCATTTCTGTCATCTTTGTATTTTTAATTTTTTTTTTGTTTTTTTATAGACAGGTGAAAATCCATCATGGACGAACGGTTCAGCGTTTTCATGCTATTCTGTGCCGAACAGTGTGAGACTCTTACTCATTAAAAACCCTCGTCTTCCTGGTTTATTTCGTGCTGCCGACTTGTGTTGGTAGAGCTCACGTAGCTCTGTTTTTCCCGTTCCATCATCCAATTCCATTCTACGTCTGGCTTCCCAGTCTTGGTGTTACCGTGGTCATTTTGTTCCATCTTTGCCAGTTCATATAGCTTTCTCTCAAAACTCTCAGGGTTATGAACCCGAGTAGCTTTTTAGAAATTCCAACTGCCAGAAGGTCGTCGGCTGATTTGCCCGTCCAAATTCCTCTCCAGGATACTGCGCACGATGTAAAGTGTACGTTGTTGTTTTGTACTCCGTGTTTTGCCGCTATCCCTCTGCAGAGATCAGTGTTCTCGCTGTAGTAGCTGCATTTCCTCCGGTGTGCCGTATCCAAAGACGTTGCTCCGCTGACGATTTGCGTGTCGATTACACATATATCCCTGTTTTTCTTGGCGACTATATCCGGTTGCAGCATTCCACTAGTTGTTTGGTAGTGGGGCTCTATTTCAACGGCCTATTCTTTGTCTTGTAGACCGCTCGCTAATACTTTGCTGACAGCGCCGTGTCGCAAAATGCGTCCTCCGTGTGTTCGATGGCAAGATTGTATGAATTGTGCCGCATTTCCGAAACCTGGTATCCTGCTCTGCATGTTTTTTCCATCTCTTGCCTTCTTTCGCCTCTACTGGATATAATCGCGTCATAACAGGTACATGCATTGTACCCATGTGCTCGACGCTGAAGACGCGGTAGACGGATACTTCGCGCTCTCGCGTAGCTCGTATCCGTCTACCGCGTTGTGGAGAGATGTGGCCTACCATCGCTTTATTTCTTCCTTTCTTTGCAATTTGTCTCCCGTTGACATTGTCAAATCGTGCTCGGCCCACTGTATGCATTGTTGAACCCACATGGAATAATAAGCCGCTCTCACAGTAATTGAGACGTCTACATCAATTACAGAAGATGCCTCCTGTAATTTATGTAGACGTCTCTTCATCATGCAGGGGACGATTGAGTGAAGCGATGGAATGCCCATGCTATTATCGCGAGTCGAGGCTTAGAAGTATTTGCTTGGTACATCGGCTGGTAGTCGAAGCCATTGGCGTACAGCATTTCTCTTTTGCAGGTCGAGCGCCTTGAGTTTTCTTAGAGTGGCCCCAGCTAGTACGAGTTCGCCAAGGAGACCCTTATCGATCCTCAAATTCTGCCCTGTAATAGACAAAATCACGATTGGTGACAGCTATTGGGTCTGAGGACTGTCCGTTGACTTCGAGAACAATTGTGCTGCTGGTATACACGCGGGTGAGGTATTGGATAAATCCGGCTGGAAGTCCGGTATCGCAGAGTATCGTCTTTATAGCTTGGTGGCTCATGCTATCGTATGCTTTTGCACAGTCGAGTGACACAATGTCTAGCTTCTTCCGTCTGAACTTGCATCTTTAAGTAGTAAGGCCACCACCGCTATGTTTTCAGCGCAGCCGTCGTCTTAGCATCTCTGGCGATTGTCAATAATGTGGAGGTCACGTAGTCTCGCTGCTAGGAACTTGTGCATTTGTCCTACCGCAACAGATGAGATTCTGATTGGTCGAATGTCGATGGGTGTGATACCTTCTTCTTTGATATAAACACCGTTCTGCTCTGCATTCTCTCCGTTGAAAATCCGCCTTGTAATTAGATGAGGTTGAAGAGGAGAGCTCTTTATGATGGTGGGACGGCTCTCCATTGCCGGGGTTAATACCGTCTAGGCCTGGTGACGATCCGACGGGAATTTCCAGCGATATTATATCGGTTGACCGGATCGGCTGCTACAGCGGCGGCTGTAGCAGCCGCTGTAGCAGTTTTTTGTTTTCTGCTCTCTCGATGTAGTTGGTAGGTCTTGGGTAAGGGGTTGACTGCCGTTTCATGATTGGCTCCCAAAATTCACGCCTATCGTTCATCCCTGGGGGTTGCGCATCAATTCGTCCGTCTAGCACCTCCTTCGCAACTCTATCTGGATGGTTTTTGAACACCTCTTGAGTCCTGGCGTGTTACCGTCGCCGTAGTTTCCAGTGTGGGACAGCTGCATTGGCTCTCTCTGGTCGTCGTTGTCGTTGGTTTCTTCGCACTAGCGGGAGGACATCATTCAGCTAATCGTCACAGGTTTCGGCTGGTTCTGCTCTAGAATTGCTTCAGCAATGTCGATCAGCCTATGTGACTCGTGTGATTCGATCTCTCTCGTTGTTATAATTAGACTTTCGATCGCTTGCTTCAGCGTTTCGGGGAGTGTTTGGTGGTTTTCTTCTTCTTCTTCGTCGGATACTTGGTCGTCTTCTGATGAGGTTTCGTCGTTCAGCTGTAGCTTGCGTAACAAAGTCTCTGTACGCTTGATTCTGTCGTACTTTTATCGCTTCTAGGGTACGCTCCCCGTTTCCTACATTCATCAGGTATTTGTTGATGTATATATTGTTTATACCTTGTTGAATATCTTCGGCTTCATGCCTTACTAATATGCGTGGTTCTTCGGGGGTCCAACGCTTCTTGACTCGGTCGACGTTAACTGTTTCGTTGACGATTGCGCGGTGTTTTGCGCTTCGATGTATTCGTAGAACGATCGCTGTGTTGAATTCTCGATCGCAATCTGGACAGGGGAAATCTAAATCTGGTTCTGGAACTGCGTTCACGACATCTTCTTCTCTTCGACCTGGAAGCTCGGGAGGATTCATGGGACCGGCAGACCGAGACGGGCGAACCCGCTACGGGAAATCATCATTTCTTCTTTCTGGAATCGAGCCCATGAATTAAAGTCGTGCAAGGCTGGCAACCCGACAAAACCGTAGATAGCCATCACAGAACCTTAGTCGTTGTCCGAAGACAACGTTGCCCGACTCTCGCCACGAGGAGGCGTCCATTGGCACTTGGGACTTCGCCCTTAAGAGAGTTAAAGGTTACGATTTTCTGTTCTATTTCTGTAAATATATATATATATTTACACTACTCAGTCGTGTGGTGTAAACGACTCAGTCGTTTATAGTTTTTTCCTAATTTACCTAATTTAAAATTTGAGTTAAAAAAAGTGAAACTTCTCTAAGTTTAATACAAAGCTAATGACAAAAGTTAATATTTGTTATCTGTAACTAGATACAGATAACAAATATTAACTTTTGTCATCAGCTTTGTATTAAAGGTTGGATGAACGGTTGAGAAGTGATGGTTTCATCCTGCGATATAACCTTAGGGAATAAAACCATGAAACTTAGCTGATAAAGCAATGAAATTGAACGTTCCGTCGCCTAAGTAATGCTCGAGGAAACCATAACATTTAACGTGTGAGGTTAACGTTTGGATCGTTGAGCGTCAACGGTTCAAACGCTGATTGCGTTCATCGTTTCAAACGGTGCGACTCAGCGGTTGAAACGATGGGACCCAACGGATGAAACGGTGGGTCCCACCGTTTGAAACCACGAAAGCTATCAGCATCTCATCCGTTGACGCTCAATGATTCAAACGTTAACGTCAAAGCTTCATCCATCGAGTATTAGGGTTTGAAAGGTTGATCATGTCTTAACCTTTCAAACCATAATTTTAAAGGGATGAAACGTTAAAATCGTCAACGACTCAACCTTTCATCCTGCGATTTTCTTTCCGTGTGGCTAGCAAATCATAATTTTTAATGTCTTATTTTCGAAAATAATGATTTATCGTAATTTTTTATTTTCAATGAGCAAAATTGCAAAAAATCAATATTTTCGATATCAACATGTCTTTATCTAAATTTACATATATTTAACAATTTACATTTCGTTCATTAAAGAAACACTACATTAAAATTAATATAGACCGCTAAAATCGCTGAAATAAAATTGCTGAAATATAAAAATGTGAAAAGTAAGTACGAATTCGCCGTTCCAGTGTTGCCACGACTGACGCGCAACCAGTTTTGTAGCTATTTTTATCAAATTTAACCAATTTTAATAAAAAATACGCGTGTCAAGTGCACTAAATCGAAGAAAAAAACATTCCTGTTATCATTTACATCCTTTTATTGCGCTTTGACAAAGATTTCGCCGTTTTCTCAGTCCCGATGATAAGTTCGACGATAAGCCGACGATATATCGTCGGAATTCGTCCGGTAGGGGACAACTGACTTCATTGTAGAGCATAAAATACGAGATTCATTTTCTGAACATCAAAAAAAAAATTTCTTTTTTCCTTGGCCTGTTTTGAAACTAGGCGCTTCATGTACAGAATTAAAAAAAATGTATAAAGGTTAAGAATAAGTTTTTAAAGGTTTGACAAATTAAAGGCAGTTTTCATTGTTTGTCTCTTCATTTAATTACATGTTTTTGTCTGAATAAATTGCATGTTCTTGTCTGAATAAAACATATACATATGAACAAGGATAAAAAGTACAAGTATAAAATAACTACAAATACATATTAGCATTAGACCGCATCAATAGTTCTCATGATCATGCGCTTGCAGCACTCACTGCTTAGAAACAGCATCAATGACAAAAAACAAAAACAATCATATTTTTATGTTCAGTGGTGCTGCCACTGAACTCAACTGAACAAGAAATATAAAACTAAGTTCATAAACAGGGGGTTTTGCCAAGTTCGAGCATTGTTTTTTCAAATGGTACCAGTTCAGACACCCATCGCACATAATACAGTTCGATGTCACTTTGTTGTGGCATGTGGCTCATGAAAATGATTGATTTTGTTTTTTGTCATTGATGCTGTTATTAAGCGTTTTTAGAACATTTTCGTCACAAATGTCACTCAGAATGGATACGTCAACATCTTCAGATGCTATGCGTCTGCAATGTCGTGTAGATCGATATTGTGCGTTGATCTTGTCGCTATCCTCCACTTCAAAATCTGGAGTTTTTTGGAGTTGGCGTGTCTGACCATATATTGACCTGATCTACTTGATGGCTGACCATATATAGACCTGATCTACTTGGTGGCTGACCATGTATAGACCTAATCCACTTGGTGCCTCACCATATACAGATATGATCGACTTAGGGTCTGACCATATATTGACCAGATCAACTTGGTGGCTGACCATACATAGACCCGATCTACTTGATGTAGATCAAGGTCAGATATATAGATCAAGTCTATATATCTGACCATATATAGACTTGATCTACTTAGTGTCTGACCATATACTGACTTGATCTATTTAGTGCCTGACCATATATTGATGTGATCTACTTAATCTCAAGCACTACGACGGGAGCAGCGGCAGCGGCGAAACTAAATTTTAGTATAGAGAGAAGAGAAGTCGGTATTTTGAAAGCTGTATTAGTCTAAGCGTGATGCTCGAACAAACAAACAACCACACAAACAAACAAACAAACAAACGAACAAACAAACATATATTCCCATATATTAGTAAGGATAGCGTTTTTAGGTTAGAATGCCACAGATTTGAAGAGTAAGATTAAAATTAAAGTTCAACTTGAATATTAAAGCATATACACTGGAATGTTAAATTCAAACTTTGAATATCAAGAATATATGCTTGAAAACCTGGTTTAAAATTCAACTTCATTTTTTACAGTGTAGTACCCTCCTTATTCAAGTTCCCACATTAGCTGATGCTCCCCTGCATTATTAATATTTACCTCGTTCTCTATACGGTTGTTATTATCTTCATCATCATCGTTGACATCATCTTCATCATTGCGTTTATGTTGGTTGTTAAACTTTGTGACTTGCAGCGTAATTTTGTCTTCGCATTTAAAAAATAGGGGACAATGGACAGTTAATTTTTTTACTCCTGTTAGAAAAAAATTATTATTATTTTTAAAACAAAATCGCTCATTGCGACATCGAATCAAAGAATTTCACTCTATTAATGGTAAAGTCAATTTTGGGCTTCTCAGCAAATGAAAACCAAAAAAAAACAACAAAAAACCAACAAAAATCCAACAATAAAACACCAAAGAAACGCAATATACACAAACAAAATCGCTCATTATAACACCGAATCAAAGAATTTCATTCTATTAATGGTAAAGTCAATTTTGGGTTTCTCAGCAAATAAAAACCAACAAAAAAAAAACCAACAGCAAAACAACAAAGAAACACAATACAATTTTCAAAATTTTTTTTGGTTTTAATCAACAAAATCGTCCTTGTCAGATTCCCACTAAATACAGTTTTAGTCACACTAAATTTGGTAGGAATCTGACAGTGATGACTTTGTTGGTTCAAACCAATAAAAATAAAAAATAACGTAAAATTCGTACCCTTTGTTCCTGATATTTTTCCCCTTCGATGTATTCCCGACGCCGCCATATTGGCACTGGAATTTCAGAATATAATATTTTAATTCTTATATGCTTCAGCCTTTTGCGGGTCTTTTTGAATCATGGATTTGATGAGCAAGCAACTTTTTACTGAAATCTTGTAGGGAGAGTTCGCCTTCAACTCCTTTAAAGTCTTTTCCAATTCTGAATAAGTCAAAAACTTCTGATTTTTGTGAAAAAAAAAAACAAATAATAACTTAGATTATAAAGAGTTTCAATTAAATAACTATATAATTAAAAATAAATCAGTTTTAAAAATAAATCAGTTTTAAAAATAAAACAAAGGATATTGATACATACCTATGTAACACGACAGTTCAACGAAAACTAACAATAACATTAAAAAAACCACCTCAACAATACGGCAGTTCAAGGAACACTAACCATAACATCAGTACACAAACATTGCATTGTTGCCAACGGTTAATTTCAACGCGTTCTATAAGTAACTGCCAGTAACTGCCAAGCGCGCCTCCACTCTCGACTAGGGTTGCCACCTCTCCGGGTTTGATCCGGTGTCTCCGGGTTTCAGACCTTTTCTTCGGGCTCTGGGTTAAAGTTAAAATCTCCGGGTTATGATTAAAATTTTTTTCGTCTTTTTCAAGAGATGGAAGTACTTCATTTGTGCCAAACTTAATAAAGTACTCTTCCCTTGTAGAAATAATATCTCTGAAAATCTCTGAAAAATGATCTGAAAACCTCTGAATACCTCTGAAAATCTCTGATAATCTGTGAAAAGCTCTGAAAATCTCTGAAAACCTCTCAAAATTGGGACTCAGAAATTGGAAAACTCAGATTCTCTGAAAAACTACGACAGTCACATTTTTTTCGAATTTTTCAGAGATTTTCATAATTTTCTCTGAAAAACTCTGGCAGTCCCAATTTTCAGAGGTATCAGAGATTTTCAGAGATTATCAGAGATTTTCAGAGGTATTCAGAGATTTTCAGAGGTTTTCAGATCATATTTCAGAGATTTTCAGAGATATTATTTCTACAAGGGTTCACTAAAATT
This sequence comes from Ceratoteleas bidentatus, assembly GCA_022817645.1. Taxonomy (NCBI): domain Eukaryota; kingdom Metazoa; phylum Arthropoda; class Insecta; order Hymenoptera; family Scelionidae; genus Ceratoteleas; species Ceratoteleas bidentatus. The sequence goes on along the minus strand of JABFPB010008516.1, from coordinate 787 downwards.
ACTGTGATTACCCAGTAAAAAATTTTTGATTAAAGAGAATTCAGGAAAATAGGAATGTACCATTCTCAATTCACATTCTGAACAATTGGAATAGATAATTTGAAATAGAAGTCAATTCTGCCCAATTGACTTCTATTTCAAGAGAGAAGTTGATGACAATTATGGAATCCAATTGCAATGTTTTCTATTCAATTCAATTCTGGAAATGGAATAGAAATGACGAGCTAAACTGATTCCAAGTATGGAATCATTCACTTTCAATGTTTTCTATGCTATTCAATTCAGGAAACGGAGTAGAAGTTTAGCCCCGAGAATTAAGTCAAATTGTAGAAAGCACAATGAATTATGTTCCATTGGATTTTATTGCATCAACGAAATTGATATTGTGAAATTTTAATGTTATTTTGTATACAGTGAAATGAGTAGCATTTGAACTCGAGTCACGTTTTCTTAGTACACAATATTGCATTGAAAATTCTTTTGAAAGCATCTGAAAATTTCAATTCTTTTGAATTCACTTTAATCAAACATTTTTTACTGGGGTGAGCACTTAATGTTATAATATTGTTATTTTTATGTTCTTCTATAAATTCTTGGCATAATCTCGCGAGTGTGAATTTGTAATATGAATTTGTAGAATTAAAAATAAAATAAAAATATTGTCAGAACAGCTTCGGCCTTTGCGGAAACCGGACTGAAATTCTGGTAGTAAATTGTGGGTCGTTGCATAGTTAATCATTCTATTGTATAAAATTTGCGTTAATAATTTAGAAATGCAGTTGATAAG
>JABFPB010008515.1:0-10068 GCA_022817645.1 Ceratoteleas bidentatus | reverse complement strand
GTACAATATGAATTACTAACCATTCAAACAAAACCACACACATACAAACCATACCCCATACAAATCATACCACACACATACCATTAAATTTGTCCAACTATCAATAGCTACTCAGGACCCAGACTCAAAATATGCCATATGCTAAAATCTAAGTTTTTGACGGGCCAAAAGCAGCGTCACAATTCAACGTTTTTTTGGTTAGTGTCGCAAAATTAACGGTATTATATTATATAAAAGCGTCAACTGTATATATATATATAAATAGACCCCGTGCGACAGAGAGCAAAGATTAGCCGATCGTGAATCTTAAAGCCGAGCACGGGATGGAAGAGATCGCGCGGTGGTAAAACGCGACAACCTATCAAACCAAAAACTTTTGAAATGTCGTTCGCTGGTCGGACTAACTCTGCGGATTCGTTACCAACGTAAACTTTCGGGTGACCGATGGGGTATCTCCCCGTTTAACACAGGGGTAAAGATTGCAAACGTCGAAATATTTGACTTTTCGTTCGTGTCGGTTATACACACGAAAGTTTTTTTTTCCACATAAAAAGTGGAAATATGACCCGTGCGACCTCCTTGAAGAGATTCGCGCGGTTGGATGAATCGAATCATCATTGGATTGGCGTTTTTGGACGCCAATCCAATGATGATTCGAATTCACATTCCCAAATTTCAATGAGCGTATAACCAGCCCTACGAATTCGAGTCGAAGCGTCTACCGTACGTTCGTACCGTGCTTGGAGGGAGTCGTCTTTACTGATCGGTTCCGTTGTGTTTATCGGGAATCACGTCTCACAGCCGTGACAATTACACCCGTGAAAAGAGTACACGCGTCGTTCGTTATCGTCGCGATAAAATCCGTCTACTAAGAATCCTTCCGGTAACCGTACCTCGCGCCCGCGAGCCGCGTGCTGTATACGTATGTTTTCGTTTTTCTCTCGTAAAATTAACCAGTAGATAGCTTTCACAAACTGTTTATCGGCGAGACGATAAACAGTCTGTGAAATACGATCGGTCTTGTAGCCGCCATGCGGTACAAGACCGATCGTATTTGGTTTTAAAAACTTTTGCCTGTACAGCCTGTTGCATGCCGAAGCGATCGTACACGATTCCGCGAAAGGGTCGACCACAAATTCGATAAATACTTTCCTAAAACTTAACACGCGCGCCTTAATATCGCAACATCTTTTTTACAATAGTAGAGCAATTCGTCTTTGAAATTGAATATATAATTTTTACTAACTAAGTCACTGTATCACGCGATAAATTTCTCTCGCGCTTTCAAACTCATAGTGTCGGGCGAGTAAAAATGTATGGCTGATAACGGACCGACATAATTTTGATTGTTTTTCGTATTGAAAAGATGCGGAAAATACCCCTTGACATCATCAAGTCCGAACGCTTGCGACAATTTACTCAGAGCCATGTGAAAATAGTTCAAACTGTCTATAAAATAGGTTTTTTCACAAATCATTTGAATAATTTTTGAACCGGTTAATATGAGGTTCGGTGCTATTTAAATTTTGGACAATATATCTTAAAATAAATTGCATATCGTACGCTTTTGCATTGTGCGCAATACAAATAATTTTAGTAAATTCCGTGCTACTTCGCACGGTGTACTCGACAAATTGTTTTACTGGGTCTCTGTAAAAAATTTGTTCGCGTACACCGCAAGATGTACACCAGTTTGAAATATTCTCGTCTTCCAAACAGACCGTGCAGACTTGGTGCAGTACGCACAAATTTGGAACATGTTCGTACACGTCGGTCGTGCCATCCAAAAGGGTATCCTGTCGGGATTCAAAATCGTAAAATATGTATATGTATTTAGCGGTTTTTCTGGCGGGTGTTACCGGTTGTATGTAATAAAGGTGATTCAGCATTTTTGTGACACGTGCGACTGAATCAATAAAGGTGATTCAGCATTTTTGTGACACGTGTGACATTCGACCATGCCGCTGCGCCGACGGACGCGCTTATAACACACCCCGCAACATTTCACCTCGCTACAAATTCGAGTTTGCATGTGTTTATCGAAGCAGGATTCTCCGTAAAAAAATCGGCTGCATTTGTCACAAATTTTTTTACCAATCTGAGTACACAGGGGAAATCCGTGACAACGATTGCAAATTTGTTTACACCTGTTACTTGATTCGTTACTGTTATACCCCGTGAAACAATTCCCACAAAAATGGCGGACAGCTAAGGCCCCTGTCAAATTCGATATGGGCTCGTAATGCCCCGGATTTTCGTAATACAATAAATATAACTTATGTAGAACGGTTCCATATTCTTGAATAGTATTTTTGGAACCGTCGAAAATGGGTTTATTTCCCAAACGTTTCAACGTTAAATACGATTAAAGCTAGTCCAGCTTTCGCTAAATATGTTTGAAATTTTTCAATTTCACCCAGACCGCACCCACTGGAGGGAATGTTCACACCTGCTGCGCGTATGAGATTATACGCTTCTTCAGTCTGACGGCGGCCATTTATCCGAACAGCTTCCCAAAATGTATGCCTCTATCTCCGGTTCTCAGACTACCGCGCATCGCGTGTGCGCGTCCTGCGACCGTCGCTCGAGTTAAACATAAATTGTCCGAAATTGATATGATTAGAATGGACTGTTTTCGCACGTTGTTCATACCGAGTTTAGTCCGCCCACCACCACGGATATCTTTGACAATTGCTATTGCAAATGTCAAAGTTTCGCTCCCGTCGAAACCTTCATTGTTTTGCGCGATACTAAATAACGTCCGAAATGTCTTCCGGTTTAAAATCGCGCACTAAACTGAACGACATCCATGCTGGACCGCTCGTAAACGAATCAGCGTTGCACGTGAGGCCTACAAAGTCGTCGCCGTCGCATCTGGAAACGATTTCACGATGAAGAGCGCTCATCGCGTGATCCAACCACGCGTTCAGCTGAACGGTTTCACCGGGTATGGGTAAACGAACCGCGATCTCTCTACCGTACGCTTTAAACCGCCTGTAATACCGACGTGCGTCACTTACTATGTTGATTGGTACGCCGATCTCTGGCGGAACCGGGTCGACGGCGACTTCGATATTTCCGCGGTCATCTTGTGGCGATGCACCCCGATCGCGCTCGTTCTCCTGCGGAGCCAACTCGCCGGCATTTTCATCTTTCGGTGACGGCTCCCGCTCGTCCTCCGCCCTCGGATCGTAAAGCGTCTCGTCCGTGTCCGAATCGCCGAAATTCATCTCCTCCTCTGGTTCCGATTCCATGACGAACGAACGATCTTTTTCAGTTCGACCTATTGATAAAAAAATATATATAATAATCTGACAAACATGACTTATTCATAGAAATCATTTATGAAAAAATGACGTCACTTGTGCTGGGTTGCAGGTCGTCTGGCACATTTCCGACACGGACTGTGCAACCGCCGTCTGTCTTGACAAATCTGAAAATAAAAAAGAACAAACATTTTCAATAACGTTTCACTGATTATTCTTCAATATTCGATTAGAGTATATACATACTAGGCGGTACGGGAACGTTTTCAATAATCATCGGTAGCAGTGAATAATTGATCATTCTCGTCGTACAACGTTTCGCGCAGGACTGTAAAATAAACAAAAAACAGTTTCTGATTACTACTTTATTTAGATTGTTTTAAATTCTTCTTAGTATATCGTTTACATTCTGATCTGCTATAGTCCGCTGCTACATGCTGTACGATAGGATGGTGCAATTCGCCGCGTTGCTCCAACACTTTACCGACCAGTAGTGCAATGCGCCAGTGACGCTCGAAATGTAGCTTTTTGTAAATCTTCACCAACTTGCGAGATCCCGTGTGACGAAGCACACATTTTTTCAGCAATGAACTCAGCTGCGCGCATTTCAATACGCGGCTCAGTTGTGCGTTACGCGGAAACACGTTGTTTAGTTACTTTTCCAAATGTTCTAACAGAACGATTCGTTCAATTTTTTTCTATGTGCTAAATGTTACTTTCGACAGGCGCGGCTCGACTGACGAACGTCTTCGCTGTCACTCGCGTCTAATGTCAAAAAATGTGTACATTTTGTTTATGTTTTTTCTCCTGCTGCGTCATACCGCTTAAGCTAATGTGATTACTGTCAGACTATATTTTGTACACTTAAAACTCGAATTAATCCAAATCGATTTCGTCGGGGACAAAAGTGGCTTCCGAAATAAAATTGTCAAATTTTATTCCCAATCCTTCTCGTGGTTGGGGTCGTGAATTAATGGTTTTCCGTATGTAATATTATCATACAATACGGCCAATTTCATTCTTTCGTTCAGACCGCTTAAACTTATTCACCACTTGTCACAAACACCGAATGATTCTGCTTCTCGTTCCGCTTTTTCGTCCTCGGCCGTCGAAAAGTCGTAAATTGAATATCCGTAATACTCTTCTTTCGCCATCTCGTCTTCTATCTCTTCGTTGTGGATATTTAGATAGTATTCAAGACGATTTCAAGACTCGTCATTCCAAAAATCCATTCCTTTACGTAAAATAGGAGACGATTCCCAACCCTCGCGAAGCTGTCCCGAGAATGTTCTCGGGACGTTCTCGGGACATTCTCGGGACATTCTCGGGACGTTCTCGGGACGTTCTCGAGTGGTTTTGAATGCGGAAATGAAGCAAAATTTAGTCAGTTACGTGCTAAATAGTTCCCTGCCGTCATCTGGTGCTCCATGGATGTACTTTTCGCGAGCAGACACGTTTTATTTAATCGCGAGTTTCAAACAGCGAACCTGTCACGTTGAACCTGCTGTTTCAGAAGTTCGAGAAATTTGAACCTTCCAACGTCCAGTGACAAATATGGATATTATAATAATTTTCAAGTTGAACCCTTCAACTTCGAACTTCAAGTTTCTATTATCGAAGTTATAACTTCGTGAATCCATATTTGAACCTTTCAGCCACAATCGTAGTACTTTGAACGTTTACTTGTGACTCTCAACCGCGATCTTTGAACTCAGAATACGATCACATACGAATTATCATTCGTATGTGATTGTATCGGGAAAGTTCGAACGTTTATTGTCCAAAATAGTTAAATTAGACGATTTTTGTAGCTTCGATCTTCGAAAGTTAATCTTCAAACTGAAAATTACATTTTAAGCTTAAAGTTTCGATGAGCAACTACTCCCAAAAAATATTCTTATAAGCACTGGGTAGACAAATCAATAAAACAATTAATCCTATATAAACGTGCAGGCAAACATGTGTCCACAAAATTGGCGTAATTTTTGTACAAATTTTGCAGTACCTAAACAGATAAACATGGAGGCAAATGCGTTTACGCAAAATTTGTGCACAGTTTGCAGTACTTTTCTATCTAGGAAATTGTTAAATTTTACCCAACAGTGAGGTAAATTTAACTGACAATTTGGTTAAATATACTGAAAATTCAGTGAATTTCACCGAAAAGTTGGATATTTTGTGCCAGATTTAAAATATGTACCGCGAATTCTGAAATCGTTCGTCCTTCAAACAGAAGGTTCGAACCTGTCATTCTGTCGTTTGACAGATTGACAGGTTCGCTGTTTGAAACTCGCGATTAAATAAAACGTGTCTGCTCGCGAAAAGTACATCCATAGAGCACCAGAAGACGGCAGAAAATAAATGTGTGCCAAAAGAAGTGGCGGTCGCGACATTCGGGACGGAGGAGTGTCTGGCTGTGGAATTATGGTTTTTGGCACACGAGTTTAGTAATTCACAATTTAAGACGAATAACGCAAAAGGCGGAAAGTATTTACGTTCGCGGTACATGCAAAGCGGATTATTTAAGAAACAAATAATCATCGATTTGGAGAGATTTAGACGTGCCTAATCCCTCGTTTGCAAAAAGCCGAAAGTGTCGGATATGTGTATTTACCATCGTCATCACATAACTGTTCCTCGCTGAAAAAAAACCGCCAAAACTGCCTTGGAATCTCAAGCAGTTTTAGCGGTGCGCCCCATGAATCGGCGACAAAGCAGTTTTAGCGGTGTTTTCCCGCTACGCGCGCTTGACGTTTCGATTCAGTCAAATGACGTTTGACTGAATTTTTTTGACTGATTGAAAATTGACGAATCAATCAGTCAAAGTCAAACTGAAGCGAATCAGGCGCTTGACGTTTCGATTTAGTTTTCCAGGTCGAAAGATAACAAAACATATCGTGACGATATGTTTTGTTTTCAATCTGACAGTTCAGTTTGACAGATCAGTTCGTCGCGAAAAGCCTCGTAATATAACCGTTAATTTAATTTATGTGTAAAAAACGCGATGGACGAGTTTGTTAAAACTAAACTGATTTCCTGGAATCTGGAACTTTTCCTCGAGCGATTTGAAGGTAAGTATTGAATGAGTGTAAACATAGTCCAATGAGGCATGCGTCTTCAACAATTTCAATTTTTTCGTAGAAGCTGGCATTGATAAAGAAATTTTCCGAGATATAGATGACGATATGATTGAAAAGCTTTTTGAAAAGAGTGAATGCGGATTTAGAAAAAATTAACAGAATACAAGAATTTAAAAAGAATGAAGTGAATGATCCCGATGAATCGAAAACCGAATGTATCTCCGAGGTTATTTTTATTCCGTCAAATGACGATTCTACGAACAACCCCAGCACTTCCTTTCCCGAAGGAAGTGCTCATGAGTCTGCAGCTCCAAATGAATCAAACCCTGAAAAGACACCCTCTTTGGGTATTCAAATTATACGTATGTCCTTTTTCTTTATCTCCTTCATTATTTTTATTAATTTAAAATTAATATTCTCTATTCTATTCTTTTTTATGTAAAAAAATACTTTTCAACAATTCAACTCATGGAGTGTACGCTTGAATTGTAAATAGCTACTGCACAATAAAATGTGCTTCAACTTTTGGAGTCCACTATTCGAGGTGCTATTGTATAACAACAATTTAAATTGAACAAAGAAATGAACGCCCGCCTGTTAAGTGATTTAGTCATTGAATATGAATTTGAATTCACAGGAGTTTATAGGTAATGAATTATCATCAATGTATGATTGATGTAAATCAACTTTACTGACGCTGAAGCTGTCTTTGATGTTGAAACATTTTTAACAAAATTATTTAACACATAACTTTTTCTAATTTATAGAATAAAAGCAGACTTGCTGACGAAATAGCAGTCATTTTTGGGTCATCAGAGTCTCAAAAAGAGACAGCTACATTATATTATTTTCCTTTTCAAAAAGGAAATAAAACGCGAAAGGCTGTTAATGCTGGAGGGATTCTCTATGATAAATATTTGCATTTACGCCAAAGGCTTATCAAATGTGGAATTATTTCGCATGCTGAATGTGTACAGGAAAGTTAATAATTGTATAAATAAATTTCAATTGTATCTCCTTTCCAATGTTATTAAATTTTGTTTGTTTAAAGATGCTCCTGAGAGTCCCGAAGAAAAGAACGTCGAATGGCTTAAAAGTAATGACGGTCCAGAATCCGAAGTGGTAAAGAAGTGGAAAGACAGCTTCACAGCTCGCGAACAGTGCACGAAGAGCGAATATTATTTTGCGCTCTACAAATGTCGCACATCTTTTGGACATCTTTTGGTATAATTTGTCAACTTTGTTGCGTATAGTGACCGTTTTAATTGTAACTTTCCATAAAATTGAAGAACAAATAATATTATTTTCAGCTTTCCATTGATTTTGACATTATCCACCCGAAATCCGCAAATAAGTTTCTTTCGACCTGGAAAACTATCGTTCCAGTTGTAATTAAAATTTCTAAAGCGAAACGGAAACTTCTCGTTTCAGATAACGCATTGCTTGAATCAGGTATAATAATTCAAAAGACTATTCAATTTACTTACAAATGGTATCAATGTAATTGCAAATGGATTTTATTGATTTAAATTACGGACGTATTGATTTAATTTCCATTTAATTTTCAGGAAAAGAAGACGTTGTGTCATTATTTTGCCTCCCGCGGCTTTTGGGCGTTATCGTTCGCAAAAGGAAAACCAGTGAAGATAACTTTGGCAGCACTCTGGAAGATGTGAAGTATTCATTTATTCTACACGTCAATACTTATGAAGAATTTATTAAGTTTAAGGAATATCGCAGAAAAGCAAGTACTGACATAAGTCGAAAAATTGTTCCGTATGTTGTATACATTGGAGAACTAGCCGAGAACGGTAATTTGAGTACTTCCGATGAAGAGAATAATGAGGTGAAGGTTCTCATTGTTCTCGATGATTTCGAATTCCACGTTCGTTCAAGTGATTTGATCCATGCAGTCGATTTCTGTTATAAATCATTTTTCGCTCTGAAGTTGGATTTTCCTCTTGAATGTAAACATATGTGGATTTGTATGCAGTCTTATATATACAAAAATGATCCGACCATGAAAAACTATGCAGTTGTTACGAAATTTATCGAAGAGTTGAACAAAGCTTCGTAGAAGATTGTTTTCGTTGACCTGATTTTTTCGCTAATTTATTACTTTATATAAATATTGTACGGACTTCAATTTTGTTGATAATAACTATTGTATGACGTGAATATTTATGTAAGTCGAGATTGTTAGGAATTGTGCTGATATTCAAATAAATATGTCGACATCTATGATATTAATTTGGAGAGAGAGTTGTTGTTGTTAACTTTACGTTTATATAATAATCCGTCAATTCCCCGCAACATTGTACAATTTTTTTTGGATTCTCTCCTTCATTTCATAAATGATGTCTACATAAATTATATTCAGCAGCAAGTCCATCAAAAGCTAATATAAATATTAGTCATATTATCACTGAAATTCGCAACAGTAGTATGTTCACTTTTGCTTAATTCGATTCCGAGTACAAAAGGTTATCATATTACCAAGAAAATAATCTAATCAATAAGCCTGTGGAATACGACTAGAATACGATTATTGCGACTAGATTTACTAATAAAACAGACGAAAACGGCGCGACATTGGTAGAAACTAAAGATGCGCATGGGGTGCATATTCCTTTAAAGCAGTCTTTGAAAGTTTTGTTAGAAATTCCCGGATCATTTGATTTAATAAACAATTACGTAAATGATTTGAAAAGAGATACACATATTTTAAGTAATTTTATTCAAGCTGACGTGTGGAAGGAAAAATATGCATTATCTGGTAATAAATTTCTTTTACCACTGTACATTTATCAAGATGAATTTGAAACTGGCAATCCACTAGGATCGCACAGTGGTAAAAATAAACTGGGAGGAATTTACACTTCTATACCCTGTTTCCTGCCGCATGTTCTTTCCCAATTAAATACTATTTTATTAACCGGGTTATTTTATGCAAAAGACCGCAAAACATACGGAAATAAAAAAATATTTGGAAAATTAATTACTGAATTAAACGAATTAAAACACGATGGTTTAATAATAAATGTTGACAATAAAGAATGTAAAATATATTTCCAATTAGCTTTGCTTCTCGGCGACAACTTGGGGCTTAATGAAATGTTAGGTTTTGTCGAAAATTTTGCCTTTGGAAGACCGTGTAGAATGTGTAGCGCGGATATGCAATTAATAAGAACATTGACTGTTGAGAATGGCGATTTATTAAGGACAGTAGAGTCGGTTGAGAAAGACTGCGATCGGAAAGAACCATCTGAAACTGGCGTCAAAGAGCCATGCGTGTTTAATAATGTTGACGGGTTTCATGTTTGTGACAATATCTCTTTAGATATCATGCATAATATATTTGAAGGTGCTGCTAATTATGCGATGATAAATACCTGTAATGATTTAATTTATAAACAAAAAGAGTTTTCGTTAGACTTTTTAAACGGCAGACTCGAAAGTGTGCAATCTGATCTTCAGGAGAGTAACAAAATTCCACCAATTGCAAAAGAGCACATTCAAACAAAAGAGAAATTCAAAATGTCAGCTGCTGAGATGATGCTGTTCTGCAGATATTTTGGATTATTGGTAGTAAAATTGATGATCAGAACGAAACTTGGACCTTGTATCTTTTGCTTCGAAAAATTGTCGATATTATATGTTCACCAAGAATCGTGCAAGGGCACATAATTCAGTTGCAGAACATGATCCCTGAATTTCTTGGG